>SADC01000358.1:0-136228 GCA_004194705.1 Ditylenchus dipsaci
TAGCTCGCACAAGAGAGTGGATGTGTAGGTGATCCTTGAGAGTGGTTAGGTGTGCGAGGAGCCTAAGTAGGAGAGACAATTAAGTAGGGAGCATACTTGTGCGGCCGAAAGAATCGGCGCAGGCGCACACCGGGCGCCGGTCTCTTAAAAAAGTCGCGCCGAGCGTCGAAAATGGGCGCCTTTTTTGAAATGATCGCGCCGGGCGTCATGGCAGAGAAATGTGAAAAAATTGAAGCTGGGCGCCAAGTGACTCACATAGAGAAAGTAGGTATGCAATTATGTGGCTAAATAGTAAAAAAAGTTATGCGCCGGCGAGCTAATTTTTTAAAATGTTCCGGGCGCACCCCGTGCCCGTCCAAGTATCGTTGGGAGTACCAAGAGAATGGTAGGGGTACCAAGAAATTTTGTAACGGTAACAGGAGATGTTTAGACGTATATAAACAACTTTTCGAGTTTTTAGGTTAGCTTTTTATGTAAATTATTTATGAGTTAGCTCTAATTTTTTTCATTTTATTTTCAAATTGACCGAGGCGAGGGTGATCCGCCGACAGGTGGGCCAAATCGAGGTTCCACTGTGAATATAACTTACATCAGCGGTGTTTTCTGCTTTGAGAATTCTCAGCAGGAAGTTGTCTCTAGGGCAGAGAATAGGTCCAAGCAGTTCATCCTAAAATCAAAATGTCGATATTTATTATGGATCGTGAACTAAAACCAACCTCAACCAATATAAAAGAGTCATTGAGCACACTGGTCTTGTCCTCCGACATCCACACTCTTGCTTGCACCTGAATATATATAGCATGAATTCTAAGCTTCCAGTCAAATTTGAATTCTGAGAAAAATTTTCATTTATCTCTACAAATTTCGGAAAAAAACTTATAATTATTCACTCAGTCAAATTATTCATTTACTCCATCGAATTTCGAAGCATTTTTTAAAAAAATTAAACAACCGGGCATATGAAAATTTTGCTCGGAATTCAAATTTCACGGGCTAAATAGTTAATTTGAATGGGTAAAACAATTTAAAAAACAATTTAAAACAATTAAATGGTAAAAGAATCAGAAACTTGATTTTTGCTTGGTGCTCCCTGTGATTTGGGTCTTGCCCATCCAGATGCCATCCATAGTTCAGGACTCAAACCACAGGGTGGATCAAGCGAAAATTGTGTTTTTTCGCACACACTGAAAAATATTACTCGAAAACCCGAAATCTAATTCTAACTCGAGTTAGTTAGTTAGAGTTCAAGCTCGAGCTTGAAATTGCAAAAACTTAGTCATTGGGGTTCACTGCAAGCCATCCAAGTTATATGCATGAGTACCTTCAAATTCGACCTCGAACTTGAGCTCGTAGAGCTACGTGAACTCTCTCGATCTAGAGTTTTTTTTCGGATCAGAGGTATTCACGTAACCAAAAACCCGATTTACAACTCTAACTCAAACAAAGTGAACAAGCCATAAAGTATATTATATAACAAGTCCTCGCAAAAAGTGGTTTAAACTACTACGCAAGGACTTGATATAATATAGTCCGACCAATTGCTCTGCAAAAAAAACTTTCGATCATTTTAATTTTAGGCTTTTCAGGCCCACATTAGATTATCCGATCCAGATATAGACCTGTATGTTTTTTTTGAACAATTTGAAAAGCTGAGTTTTACCCAGATTTTGTTCTGGTTTATATCGAAAATATCACCAACCTGCACAGTGGACTCCAAGGCACAAAAAGGCGCATCGGCTCAATTTCTTGGACACGAAAGGCACTTTGGGTGATTCCTCTATCCTCCTCTTCAAGGGGTATTATATCTTTGTGACAGCAATAGTTGACCCAGGTGGCCAAAGGGGCTGCAAAAAAAGCAAAAGTTAAAATAAATAAATTTCTCAAAGAAAATATTCCAGGCTCAGAAACTTACGAATTCATTGTTGCGTCTATGCAAAGCACAAACTGTGCCATGGTCATGGCTCCAAATTATGAAGTAGTCCTCTTCTAGACGCACCACAATGCCTTGATAGATTGGTAGGTTGGAGCCTTTGTCCGCTACACTTTCTAAAAAAGCTTTCTAATTTATAGGAGTGCGAAAATTGAGAGGGCCAAAATACCAGTGGTTCGCGTGGGGTAGATATGACCTCGCTCACTACCGCGTTTTGAAACTGGACCAGCTCGGGAACTGCTTCTGCTCATAACTGCTTGGCGTTGATATCGGTTGGACTAAAATTGAAAGGGTAATTTTGAAACTATTGGTTGTGTATAGGAATCCAGACTAGTCACCACATTCAAGTTTGTTCTTAACTGGACCTGGCAATTTATTTGTCTCAAATTTTGAAGGCTTTTGCTAATTCTGTCCAGACAGCTGATTCAAATTTGGCAGATATTTCGATCTTTTCGATTGGTTTTGGAATTTAGGATTTTTTCCTTAAAAAAGGCAAAACCTCAATGTGATGCCAATTCAAATCTGGCCGAAATCCAATCGAGCCAATTTAAATTGGGCTTTATTCTACCTGAATTATTTTTCCGTCACGAATTTTTTGATAAAAGTTAATTTTGGGGCGAAAAATCGGTTCTTATCGGTTATCCGCACCCACCCCATGTTTAATAAATATGATGATGATGTAACTCGACTATTTTGTGGAAAAAGTAAGTGGGGTGCGGATAACCGATAAGAACAAAAAATCAAAATAGTGAGAAATCAAAAATCGACCTTTGGCGGTGAGGAGAGGACTTCACTAGACTTTACTTGACACCAGTGCAGGGAACTCGTACTCGTCCTTGTACTACGAGAACGAGTACCAGCAGCTCTAAAAATGAGGTACGAGGACGAAGAAGAAGTACGAGGCTCAAAAATTACAAGTACGAGGACGAAGGGGCAAGGAGGAGGACGGAAGACGAAGGATAAAACGACTCGTCCTTGCTCGGAGTTTCTTAATTCAAATCTTCTTTTTTAACCAAAGTTTTTTTACGAACAATCCAATTATTTAAACAAACTTTTGAGCAACAAATTTCATACCTAGCGTTTTCAGAGATCTCACTTCACAATAGGCGAAGGAATTCGCAATGTACTAATATTTTTTAGTTCTTTAAATGAAAAAGTCAAATCTTGAAATTACTATGAAATCGCAATCTGTTGTCATTTAACAACAAAATATATATAATCATTCAAGCAAAGGTGTGAATCTTTTTTAATAAAAAATTCCTTTTTCGCTTTTCAGTATAAAGTACGAGCAAAAACACAAAGGACGAGAAAAAGACGAGGATGAAAACGAGTACGAGTCTATTTTAGCCTCGTAATATGAGACGAGAGATGAGTACGAGCGATTTTAAAAACTTGCTATGAGTAGTACGAGGACGAGTACGAAGCACGAGTCCCGAAAATTTTTGGTACGAAGTACGAGGACGAGAAAATTGAAAATTCTCTGCACTGCTTGACACCCCGCACGGCTGGCCACTTTTTGTAAAGGCTGTATTGTGAAGGAAGGGAATAAAAGGGGCCCTAATCATAATGGGCCCACTAACAAGAAGATCTGAACATAGTTTTGAATGCTGGGGCCTGGCATGCATGCTTTCTAATGCATCCAGAGTCACTTTCGAGTGATTTGTGTCTAAGAGGGCGCAGCGGGCTTGAGAGTTAGAGATGCGCGCACTCACTCACCTTAGACATGATTCCGACAAGTACTCTTGATCATAAAATGCATATAGAGTCTATTTTTGCCACGGCCAAGTTGAATATAAACATTCACTCTTTTACGTCCTCCTAGAATTGGCCCTTTTTATTCCCTTCCCTCCCACTAAGCTTATTCCCTTTAAAATAAACAATTTAAAAAAATTGTTTTCAAATTTTCTAGACTTTTCACCCTTTTACAACTAAATAAATAATTGAAAACACCGTAAAATCATTGAATCTCCCGTAAAATTTTAAAACTTCTCGTTCTAGGTGTATACTTTTCATATTTTTATTTTTTTTGCATAAGCATGTAGCCTAAATCTCTAGTTTCTAATAAGCCATCAACGAGGTCGACAAATTTTGAAAAGTGGGAGAACAATTATATAAAAAAGTTGTGTTTTGAAAAACTCAATTTTTATCCCGTTTTTTTAAATTTTATCAAGCTAGTAAATAGCTTTATCAGAAACTAGAGATTCAGGGCTACATGCTAATGCAAAAAAAATTTTGAAAAGTATTCACTGAGAAGAAGAAATTTTTAAAAATTTGACGGGAGATTTAATGATTTTGACGAGTTTCCAATTTAATATTTTTTTGTCTTGAACGGAATAGGTCCCGGAATAATATATACGAATGAGGGCTGAAAGCGTTGAAAAACACGACTAAAAACCGGAAAACAGGAAAAGTGTTCCAGAGCTTTCCCTCCATAGTACTATATAAGATTCAATTCAGTCATTAAATTATCTTTCGGTTATAGGCTTAAAAAAAGGAAGAAAATTAGGCTCACGGCAACACACACCCACCCACACATGCCAAATACTATATCGAGATATAGAATAATTGTACCTCTAAAAAGTAGAATATTATATTTAAGCTCGGAGAAAAATGGGAGCAGTAGCAGAACGAAAAATTGACTAAATTCAAGTCTGGTCTCAACCATAGTGGGGCCCATCTCTGAAAATAGGACGGCCGTCCCCGTCTCCGTCTATTTGAACAATTAATTAAGAACAATTTGGCTCTTTATGCGTAAAAATTTTGAAACGTGGGGGCAGGAGCAAGAACAAGAGCAAAAATTTTGAAACATATGAGCAAAACCAGGATCAAAATTAAAAATAGTGCGAGCAGGAACAGAGCAGGAGTAAATTAAAAAAGGAAAGAACAAATTTATAAAAATGGGTGTAAAAGCAAAGTCAAATTTAAAAATTTGGAAGGAGCGTGAATAAAAAGCTTATAACAGTTCATGTTAGTTTGATGCGTATATTGCTCAAAATCATCAATTGCTTTCTTCATCTCTAATACAGTCAACTCTCGATTTAACGAACCCCTGGTGACCGGAAAAAAGTTCGTTAAACCGAGAGTTTCGTTAAATCAAGAGTTAATTTTAGTCATTTTATTTAATCGCTGACCAAAGAGGCGTTGAAAAAAAGTTCGTTAAATCAAGAGTTTCGTTAAATTGAGGGTTCGTTAAATCGAGAGTTGACTGTACTTACTTACTAGAAGAACAAGCGCCGAACGGCACCTCTTTTTTAACTTTTAACATTTTATTAGCCCTACTTATACTTCAAAAAGCATGGTTATAGAATTGTTGAAAGTGTTTGCATTATTTTGCAAATATTTTTAATATTTCATTTTGCACTCATCTAATGTCAGCTTCCTCACCACAATTTCCTGATTTTCAAGGGTTGAAAATAATCCACCTGGGGCACTTATAAGAGGAATCGGTACCTCCGAAATTGGTAGGAGGCAATGTCAAACATCGTTTGTTACACTCTGGTTTGTTAACACGGGGATTCCCGACTGTTACAACGGTTGACACGGGGTTTTAGAACCTGCTGAGCACGAATATCACAAAATCGGACCTCCTCGCTAGAGTAAAATGCCCTCAAAAGCGCAATTTTCGTGACGACATAATACGATTAGGTATGGTTTTTTCTTTAGGCTGGTCAGCAGTAAATTTAGTGAGTACAGCGTGTCATTTCATGCTCATAAGGAAGCCCGTTGTTTTGCGCTTTCTAACGGTATTTGTCGTTTTCCCAGTATAGAAAAAAAATTAGCATTATTAAAAAATGTGAAGAATCAATTTAGGCTGTGTTTGTCAAGCTTACATGTTTACGAAAAGTATAGAAATTTTGAAACGGACTGCAGAATTTAAAATCAGCATAATAAGATGGCATTCGGCAGTGCTTTAAAGTCATATAAAATAGCTTATAGACTGTTTGACAAAAGTAAAAAAGAGTCTAAAAAATGTCTCTGAAAATCAGTTTGACGCAAAAAACTTGCCACTCAGCATTCTGACGCTGAATTGGTGTTCAGCATGGTTGATTTACTTGAGAAACTGCTCTTTGCTTGAAAAAGTCACTGTGAAATTTTGAATTCCCTTCGAGACAACAAAGATTAAAAAAATAAATTTTCGAATTTTTTCCGGCTGTATTTGAACAAATTCCGTTGATACAGTCTTGTAGCGCTTTTCTTGTTCTACAAAACTGAATATTTGCTTTTTTAAACAGCAGTCATTCAATCGAAAAATTAGTCAATGTTTGGATGACATCCGAATTTTAGCCGACAATTGTTAGACAATCTTAGGACTACCCAGCACTGAAATACGGATATGTGGAGCTTTGGAAACCCTAAAATGGCTCAAAATAAGGCAAAACGGTAGGTTTTGAGGTTTACAAAGTTCCACCTATCCGTATTTCAGTGCTGGGTAGTCCTAAGACAACGATCATTGTGCCATTTTGTAAAGAAATCATCGAAATTTCAGAAAACGCATGAAAACATCAATTTTGATTTTTAAAATCATACGAAAAGGTTTGTTTCATGAGGTCGAACAACGATTTCCCTTACATTTTCCTTTATTTTGACTGTAAATCGACACTTTTGTGTTGATAATCATAACTGTTCCAGAATAATCAAAAAAAATAAGTTCGAACTACCAAATTGTAGCTGAGAGACAGAGCTTGAAAACAGTAGTTTTGAAAATTACAAAATAATCAAAATAAAATCAATCAGCTCAAATTGTCTTTGTGTACTATCAATTGTCGGGCTAAAATTCGGATGTCATCCAAACATTGACTAAATTTTCGATTGAATGACTGCTGTTTAAAAAAGCAAATATTCAGTTTTGTAGAACAAGAAAAGCGCTACAAGACTGTATATTCAGTTTCTCTAAAAACAATAATATTTATGCGATAAGTCGCCAAACATAAAAAATAGTTGTTGTGTACTATCAATTGTCCGCAACTGTATATGCGGAGAGATATATACCCATAACCGATCAGGGCCCGTATAATAAAGATTACCCTTACCTCTACCTTTTACCCTTACCTCTAACTTTTACCCCTACCTCTAGCTTTTACCCCTACCTCTACCTTTTTTTACCTTTAACTTTTACCCTACCTCTACCCTTACCCTTACCACTACCTTTTACCTCTACCTCTACCCTTACCTCTACCTTCAATTTTCACCCCTACCTTTACCTCTACCTTTTACCATTACCTTAACCTTTTACCCATAGCTGTATTTCTACCTTCAACTTTTACAAATACATGCAAATACAACTCCTTCGGCACAAACGATTTATTCAACAACACAACAGTGCAAAGCACACCTCAACGGGCAAAGTAACTATTTACAATAGAATTTCTCATATTCGATCCCGTGTTCATTCTTTGCAATGCGCAGAGATTGCATGCACAGACCCTCCTCGGCGGCTGATCATCATTCATTTCCTCGTCGTTTTCATCGGACACTCCTCGAAGGCGGCAAATGTTGTGTAGCACGGCAGCGGCGACGATGAACTGAGGCACCCGCTCCAAAGCAATCCGAAGCTCCCCATCCAATGAATGAAACCGACGCTTCCAGCGGCCAATCACTTGTTCGACGAGCACCCGTGTCTTGCAGAGAAAAGAATTGTATCTGAAAACCACTGTTTACAAAACATGCAACGAAGGTGAGGAAAACTAAGGTAAAGGGACGTTTCGCCTACTTTATTCATTTGAATGAAGTAGGCGAAACGTCCACGCACTAAAACTAACCGTCTTTGTCAAGGAGTTGATGGTGCAGCAAATGGAGTCATGAGCCACGGACGAAGCGCGTATCCACTGTCTCCAAGAATGATGCCTCGTAATTGAACACCTCCGTACTCGTCCCAGACATTAGAGTTACGCATGATAAAGGCGTCGTGAGTCGATCCAGGCCACTTGGCAACAACGTTGGTGAACATCCCTCTAGTCTTAAAGTAGCGAGCAAAACTCAACAATCCGCACAACAATGAAACGCACAACAATGAAAAACGGAAGTTAAATTCGTGTTCAGCGAACTAAAATTGCTTTAGAAATGCTTTACGGGACAATATTTTGAAAATTGAGATGAAGGTAAAAATTTTACCATGCTACTACCCATGGTAAAAATATGCTTTGGTCCCCCTGTTGTTTTTTACCCTTACCTCTACCTCTACCTTTACCTCTAGCTTTTATTAATACGGGTAGAGGTGAGGGTAGAGGTAAGGGTAAAAGGTAGAGGTAGCGGTAGGGTAAAAAATTCTTTATTAATACGGGTAGAGGTAAGGGTAGAGGTAAGGGTAAAAGGTAGAGGTAGCGGTAGGGGTAAAAATTCTTTATTAATACGGGTAGAGGTAAGGGTAGAGGTAAGGGTAAAAGGTAGAGGTAGCGGTAGGGGTAAAAAATTCTTTATTAATACGGGTAGAGGTAAGGGTAGAGGTAAGGGTAAAAGGTAGAGGTAGCGGTAGGGGTAAAAATTCTTTATTAATACGGGTAGAGGTAAGGGTAGAGGTAAGGGTAAAAGGTAGAGGTAGCGGTAGGGGTAAAAAATTCTTTATTAATACGGGTAGAGGTAAGGGTAGAGGTAAGGGTAAAAGGTAGAGGTAGCGGTAGGGGTAAAAAATTCTTTATTAATACGGGTAGAGGTAAGGGTAGAGGTAAGGGTAAAAGGTAGAGGTAGCGGTAGGGGTAAAAAATTCTTTATTAATACGGGTAGAGGTAAGGGTAGAGGTAAGGGTAAAAGGTAGAGGTAGCGGTAGGGGTAAAAAATTCTTTATTAATACGGGTAGAGGTAAGGGTAGAGGTAAGGGTAAAAGGTAGAGGTAGCGGTAGGGGTAAAAAATTCTTTATTAATACGGGTAGAGGTAAGGGTAGAGGTAAGGGTAAAAGGTAGAGGTAGCGGTAGGGGTAAAAAATTCTTTATTAATACGGGTAGAGGTAAGGGTAGAGGTAAGGGTAAAAGGTAGAGGTAGCGGTAGGGGTAAAAAATTCTTTATTAATACGGGTAGAGGTAAGGGTGGAGGTAAGGGTAAAAGGTAAGGGTAAATCGATTATTAATACGGCCCAGATTGATGATTGTAGCCTGGGAATCTTGAGCTTGTGTGGTCATTTAGAGAAAATTTTAAATTTGACCTTCTTTTGAATTCAAATGTTTTTTATTTTGTCTCGGTAGGGAAAGTTATTTTGTTTCACTACAGCTATTTTTTATTGTTTTTGTTTTTTTTTCGCGTGTAAGTTTTTCAAGTAAGCAAGTAGCTCGCACAAGAGAGTGGATGTGTAGGTGATCCTTGAGAGTGGTTAGGTGTGCGAGGAGACTAAGTAGGAGAGACAATTAAGTAGGGAGCATACTTGTGCGGCCGAAAGAATCGGCGCAGGCGCACCACCGGGCGCCGGTCTCTTAAAAAAGTCGCGCCGAGCGTCGAAAATGGGCGCCTTTTTTGCAAATGATCGGCGCCGGGCGTCATGGCAGAGAAATGTGAAAAAATTGAAGCTGGGCGCCAAGTGACTCACATAGAGAAAGTAGGTATGCAAATTATGTGGCTAAATAGTAAAAAAAGTTATGCGCCGGCGAGCTAATTTTTTAAAATGTTCCGGGCGCACCCCGTGCCCGTCCAAGTATCGTTGGGAGTACCAAGAGAATGGGTAGGGGTACCAAGAAATTTTGTAACGGTAACAGGAGATGTTTAGACGTATATAAACAACTTTTCGAGTTTTTAGGTTAGCTTTTTATGTAAATTATTTTATGAGTTAGCTCTAATTTTTTTCATTTTATTTTCAAATTGACCGAGGCGAGGGTGATCCGCCGACAGGTGGGCCAAATCGAGGTTCCACTGTGAAATAAACTTACATCAGCGGTGTTTTCTGCTTTGAGAATTCTCAGCAGGAAGTTGTCTCTAGGGCAGAGAATAGGTCCAAGCAGTTCATCCTAAAATCAAAATGTCGATATTTATTATGGATCGTGAACTAAAACCAACCTCAACCAATATAAAAGAAGTCATTGAGCACACTGGTCTTGTCCTCCGACATCCACACTCTTGCTTGCACCTGAATATATATAGCATGAATTCTAAGCTTCCAGTCAAATTTGAATTCTGAGAAAAATTTTCATTTATCTCTACAAATTTTCGGGAAAATAACTTATAATTATTCACTCAGTCAAATATTCATTTACTCCATCGAATTTCGAAGCATTTTTTAAAAAAATTAAACAACCGGGCATATGAAAATTTTGCTCGGAATTCAAATTTCACGGGCTAAATAGTTAATTTGAATGGGTAAACAATTTAAAAAACAATTTAAAACAATTAAATGGTAAAAGAATCAGAAACTTGATTTTTGCTTGGTGCTCCCTGTGATTTGGGTCTTGCCCATCCAGATGCCATCCATAGTTCAGGACTCAAACCACAGGGTGGATCAAGCGAAAATTGTGTTTTTCGCACACACTGAAAAATATTACTCGAAAACCCGAAATCTAATTCTAACTCGAGTTAGTTAGTTAGAGTTCAAGCTCGAGCTTGAAATTGCAAAAACTTAGTCATTGGGGTTCACTGCAAGCCAATCCAAGTTATATGCATGAGTACCTTCAAATTCGACCTCGAACTTGAGCTCGTAGAGCTACGTGAACTCTCTCGATCTAGAGTTTTTTTTCGGATCAGAGGTATTCACGTAACCAAAAACCCGATTTACAACTCTAACTCAAACAAAGTGAACAAGCCATAAAGTATATTATAACAAGTCCTCGCAAAAAGTGGTTTAAACTACTACGCAAGGACTTGATATAATATAGTCCGACCAATTGCTCTGCAAAAAAAACTTTCGATCATTTTAATTTTAGGCTTTTCAGGCCCACATTAGATTATCCGATCCAGATATAGACCTGTATGGTTTTCTTTGAACAATTTGAAAAGCTGAGTTTTACCCAGATTTTGTTCTGGTTTATATCGAAAATATCACCAACCTGCACAGTGGACTCCAAGGCACAAGAAAGGCGCATCGGCTCAATTTCTTGGACACGAAAGGCACTTTGGGTGATTCCTCTATCCTCCTCTTCAAGGGGTATTATATCTTTGTGACAGCAATAGTTGACCCAGGTGGCCAAAGGGGGCTGCAAAAAAAGCAAAAGTTAAAATAAATAAATTTCTCAAAGAAAATATTCCAGGCTCAGAAACTTACGAATTCATTGTTGCGTCTATGCAAAGCACAAACTGTGCCATGGTCATGGCTCCAAATTATGAAGTAGTCCTCTTCTAGACGCACCACAATGCCTTGATAGATTGGTAGGTTGGAGCCTTTGTCCGCTACACTTTCTAAAAAGCTTTCTAATTTATAGGAGTGCGAAAATTGAGAGGGCCAAAATACCAGTGGTTCGCGTGGGGTAGATATGACCTCGCTCACTACCGCGTTTTGAAACTGGACCAGCTCGGGAACTGCTTCTGCTCATAACTGCTTGGCGTTGATATCGGTTGGACTAAAATTGAAAGGGTAATTTGAAACTATTGGTTGTGTATAGGAATCCAGACTAGTCACCACATTCAAGTTTGTTCCTTAACTGGACCTGGCAATTTATTTGTCTCAAATTTTGAAGGCTTTTGCTAATTCTGTCCAGACAGCTGATTCCAAATTTGGCAGATATTTCGATCTTTTCGATTGGTTTTTGGAATTTTAGGATTTTTTTCCTTTAAAAAGGCAAAACCTCAATGTGATGCCAATTCAAATCTGGCCGAAATCCAATCGAGCCAATTTAAATTGGGCTTTATTCTACCTGAATTATTTTCCGTCACGAATTTTTTTGATAAAAGTTAATTTTGGGGCGAAAAAATCGGTTCTTATCGGTTATCCGCACCCCACCCCATTGTTTAATAAATATGATGATGATGTAACTCGACTATTTTGTGGAAAAAGTAAGTGGGGTGCGGATAACCGATAAGAACCAAAAAATCAAAATAGTGAGAAATCAAAATCGACCTTTGGCGGTGAGGAGAGGACTTCACTAGACTTTACTTGACACCAGTGCAGGGAACTCGTACTCGTCCTTGTACTACGAGAACGAGTACCAGCAGCTCTAAAAATGAGGTACGAGGACGAAGAAGAAGTACGAGGCTCAAAAAATTACAAGTACGAGGACGAAGGGGCAAGGAGGAGGACGGAAGACGAAGGATAAAAACGACTCGTCCTTGCTCGGAGTTTCTTAATTCAAATCTTCTTTTTAACCAAAGTTTTTTTACGAACAATCCAATTATTTAAACAAACTTTTTGAGCAACAAATTTCATACCTAGCGTTTTCAGAGATCTCACTTCACAATAGGCGAAGGAATTCGCAATGTACTAATATTTTTTTAGTTCTTTTAATGAAAAAGTCAAATCTTGAAATTACTATGAAATCGCAATCTGTTGTCATTTAACAACAAAATATATAATCATTCAAGCAAAGGTGTGAATCTTTTTTAATAAAAAATTCCTTTTTCGCTTTTCAGTATAAAGTACGAGCAAAAACACAAAGGACGAGAAAAGACGAGGATGAAAACGAGTACGAGTCTATTTTAGCCTCGTAATATGAGGACGAAGATGAGTACGAGCGATTTTAAAAACTTGCTATGAGTACGAGGACGAGTACGAAGCACGAGTCCCGAAAATTTTTGGTACGAAGTACGAGGACGAGAAAATTGAAAATTCTCTGCACTGCTTGACACCCCGCACGGCTGGCCACTTTTTGTAAAGGCTGTATTGTGAAGGGAAGGGAATAAAAGGGGCCCCTAATCATAATGGGCCCACTAACAAGAAGATCTGAACATAGTTTTGAATGCTGGGGCCTGGCATGCATGCTTTCTAATGCATCCAGAGTCACTTTCGAGTGATTTGTGTCTAAGAGGGCGCAGCGGGCTTGAGAGTTAGAGATGCGCGCACTCACTCACCTTAGACATGATTCCGACAAGTACTCTTGATCATAAAATGCATATAGAGTCTATTTTTGCCACGGCCCAAGTTGAATATAAACATTCACTCTTTTAACGTCCTCCTAGAATTGGCCCTTTTTATTCCCTTCCCCTCCCACTAAGCCCTTATTCCTTTAAAATAAACAATTTAAAAAATAATTGTTTTCAAATTTTCTAGACTTTTCACCCTTTTACCAACTAAATAAATAATTGAAAACACCCGTAAAATCATTGAATCTCCCGTAAAATTTTTAAAACTTCTCGTTCTAGGTGTATACTTTTCATATTTTTTATTTTTTTTGCATAAGCATGTAGCCCTAAATCTCTAGTTTCTAATAAGCCATCAACGAGGTCGACACAATTTTGAAAAGTGGGAGAACAATTCATATAAAAAAGGTGTTGTTTTGAAAAACTCAATTTTTATCCCGTTTTTTTAAATTTTATCAAGCTAGTAAATAGCTTATCAGAAACTAGAGATTCAGGGCTACATGCTAATGCAAAAAAATTTTGAAAAGTATTCACTGAGAAGAAGAATTTTTAAAAATTTGACGGGAGATTTAATGATTTTGACGAGTTTTCCAAGTTTAAATATTTTTTGTCTTGAACGGAATAAGGTCCCGGAATAATATATACGAATGAGGGCTGAAAGCGTTGAAAAACACGACTAAAAACCGGAAAACAGGAAAAGTGTTCCAGAGCTTTCCCTCCATAGTACTATATAAGATTCAATTCAGTCATTAAATTATCTTTTCGGTTATAGGCTTAAAAAAAGGAAGAAAATTAGGCTCACGGCAACACACACCCACCACACATGCCAAATACTATATCGAGATATAGAATAATTGTACCTCTAAAAAGTAGAATATATATATTTAAGCTCGGAGAAAAAATGGGAGCAGTAGCAAGAACGAAAAATTGACTAAATTCAAGTCTGGTCTCAACCATAGTGGGGCCCATCTCTGAAAATAGGACGGCCGTCCCGTCTCCGTCTCACTAATTTTTTCGACCGTCTTCGCCCCGTCCAAATTTTCGCCGTCTCGGCCTCCGTCCTGAATTTTTTTTCGGCCGTCTTCCGCCCCGTCCAAATTTTCGCCGTCTCGGCCTTTGTCCTGAATTTTTTTCGGCCGTCTTCCGCCCCGTCCAAATTTTCGCCGTCTCGGCCTTTGTCCTGAATTTTTTTCGGCCGTCTTCCGCCCCGTCCAAATTTTCGCCGTCTCGGCCTTTGTCCTGAATTTTTTTCGGCCGTCTTCCGCCCCGTCCAAATTTTCGCCGTCTCGGTCTCCGTCCTGAATTTTTTTTCGGCCATCTTCCGCACCGTCCAAATTAAAAAATCATTCAATTTGCTCTTAAAAATTGTAAAAATTTGAAAATTTTTCAGAGTATATGTTTATTAGACATTAGTGGTATACAATTCCTATTTTAATCCAACAGTGAAGTTAATTATTCGCTTTCATTCGACTGACTAAGTTCCTTATTCATCTTTTTCTGTTTTTTTAATCTTCTTTTTGAGTTCTTGGAAATATTTGTCAATAATTGACTCAATTCTTTCTTCTAACTCCTCGCTGCTGTCATTCTCTAATGCATCGGTAACACGGTCTACCGTAATGTCAATTCCAATAAACGCAAGCAGCTGCACGAAGAATACTTTACTGGATCGCGCTCCTACCAGACGAAGAAATTTGCGCCACAAAACTAAAAGATGCTTTTCAAAAAAATAGTTTGCTAGCAACAGTGTCTTAAAATTTACCCGAATAGTGGCCCTGGAAATTTGAATCGCACCGGCGTTGCATTGAACTTCACAAATAAAATTGCAATAATTTAAGTATAATATTCTAACCTCTTCCGGTTTATATTCTGGATGTTTGGCCGAAAAATGTTTTTTAAGCGAATTTTTATGCATCGGGCCAGCAGTACATTTGGGATAAGTGCATTTTCCATTTGAATACCACCTTGTATATGCATTTTCTAAAAAAATGTTTACTAAAAAGTAAAAACAAAAATTAAATTAAATCTGACTTCCAGGAGCAAATTTGGGCCGCTTCACTTGAGCATTCTCTTCCACAATATTTTCATTTCTTTCGGATATTTCTTCTTCTAACATTATTTCAGCATTTTCATCACTGCTGCTACTCCCGCTGACATTTGCTAATACAAGCAGAAAGAATATACAATTTAAAAGAAAAAGATGCTTCATTTATTAATAAATGAACAAAAATGATAAGAGTGTTCATATTTCTTGTTGCTTTTATACTCTATTTTTGCTCACCGGCCGTCTGCCGTCTTAAAAAATTGGCCGGCCGTCCTCCGTCTCCGTCCTGAAAATTTTTCCCTCCGGCCGTCGCCGTCCCGTCCAAAATCAGGCCGTCTTAGGACGGGACGGCGACGGGACGGGTCCGGCAGGACGGCGACCCCACTATGGTCTCAACTGCTGAAAAAACCGCTCTATATAACGACTATTGAGATTTCGGAAGGTTTCTGACGGCTGATTTCTTATCTGAATACTTACTTTACTTACCGTATATTCTCTGTTAATTACCCACCCCTTGTTCAAAATCGTGTTTTCGGCATTGCGTTTTTGACCCACCTTTGAAAAACTGCATTTATACAAGTTACCACGCATTATGTAGCCACTGAGATGAGCTACAAAATGAGGGGTTACTTGCCTAAGAGTAGTATGCGAAAAAAGGGTCAAAAACACAATGCCGAAAACACGATTTTGAACAAGGGGTGGGTAATTGATAGAGAATATACGGTGAGTTGGAGTTCTCTCTGAAGACAAAAATGTGGTCGAAAATAGGGTAGCCAAAGACCTAGATGATGCATGTATGATTTTACCCCCACCTTTAGTTAGGCTTAGGCTCCAAAAATTAGTCATTTATTAATATTATTCAGTTCAACAAAATATTATTGCATAAACCATAACTCTTCTTCATCTAATATTTTTCAACTGTTTTACTTTCTTTTTTTGCCGGCTGCCGCTGTAAAGGGCCCTGAAATTATTATTTTTTACTTTGCAACATAGAAGAAAAAATGCAAAATGTAAAAACTGACCAGTGCAAGTGGCCACTTAATGAATTTTTTTTAAATATCTGTGCTTTATAAAGAAATTACGAAAAATTACTTTGAATATTTGTACATCCTCCACAGCTCACTGAAGCTGCCCTGAGGTAGGGTGGACTAAAACGATATATTTTGGTAGATCATTTTTAAAACTAGACCTACGGCATAGTATTCGGGTCAAATAGCTGTGGGTTGCCTGAACTTGAGATTTTTTAATTTGTTCTACTGAAATATGCAGTTACCATTAGCATCTAGTTGTTGTTGGAAAGTAAACGTAGAACTTCCACCATCATTGCTCACAATACCATCAGCAGGTTGGTCAGTTATTAGCAGTGTGTAAATACTGCACACTATAATAAGGCAGAAGACAAATTACTAAAAGAGTCATTCAGCCCACCTCCATTAGTGCAGGAACTGTAGAACTGAACGTCCGTCAGGGATCCCATTGCCGTATAACCTATATTCAATCAATCAATGTCCAACTTTAGCTCAAAGCGGCATCTCTAAAAGAACCATGCCCGCCGCCGGCAATGAGAATTTCACATGTTTGAATGGGAGCAGGACACTTTTGATTGCCTGTTGACCGATGAGATATAACAAGTGCGTATTTCTATTTGCAGACTGTCTAACAACCGATTCGACATTTGCGACTTGTTATGTGCTATTCGACATTACCATTGCGACGCTTGCAGATACCCTTGAAAATGCGACATACGTATTCTGAACTTTGCAACTTAACATTACGACATTTACGGTGCGACACTAACAGATGTAACATTACACAGCTTAATACTTGTACGTTGTGATTTACGGACTATACATCACTCCTCCTCGTCACATAGAGCCCCAAATACTTTAAACTTTAAACTTTAAGTATACTTGGGCTGGATTTGGATAATTATCCCATTTTCGGACATGTGAGTCTCCATTCACCCCAAAAATAGCATTTTTCGTAAAAGCAAACTTACATAATCCATTAATGCCACAGACGCAAAAATTGTTAGCCTACAAATATTTTTTATCCTTTGTAAAAAGTATTGACCAAGATAATCTCACAATATCTGTGCATTGAACATCCAAAGCAGCTACGGCGTTCGCCTAATGAACAAATGCAATAATGGAATAATTGATATTAATTTCAATTCCAACCTGATTATTACCTCCATCTGCAAAGTAGCTTTGCATCAACCCATTGGAACACGGACATGTGCCTAAACCAAAACTTTTTTTGCCCAAAAATGGATTTAAGTCAAGCTTCTAACCGAGCACGGTGCCCATAGAATTAATTTGCGTTGCAGGATTAACATCAGTAATTATACCCGCAGAATTAGCTGGTGGTACACATGCTGAAACACTAACCTAATAAAATTTATTATATCATTGTTTTTAAGTTTATTTTCAAAAAGTTTATTTATAATTTTTTTTAAAGAAAAGTGTCTTCAGAGCTGATAGTAAGAGCAGTTTAAGAATGAGACGGATTATTATTGTTCACAAAAATTAGGTCGCCGTATTTACTCTAATAGTGGTCTCTCCCTTCTGATTGTAGGTCCCTGAGGGATTGCCCCTCTTCTCTTCCTCACTAACTTCCTTTTTTCAGCTTTTGGTTTAAATTAAAAATCAGAATCCTAAAGCCCATGGTTCAAAGCTTCTTCTCCCCCCTAAATGAGGGAGCTTGAAAAATATAAGTTTTCGATTTATTGACCAGAAAAATCTGGTTTTTCATTAACCGGCAGAATTCTTTCCTAGTTGAACGGCCATTTTGCTCAGATGGACTCAGAATTTCATGCTGATCATTTTTAGTTTATGTATGGTGATTCGAAAATTGATAGTCGGGTAAAACCGCCATTTTAAAAATTAGACATTTTCGGAAGTTTTCTAACGTGCAAGTGCATTTTTACAAGTTATTTTTAATATTTTTACCAGTATTTTTTAATGCTCGAAAGCACTTTCTGGTCTAATTTTCGTTGTTCTGTCGAATGGCGCAAAGCTTTTACCAAACGAAGGGTCATATCACACTTTTTTTTGCTTATTTGAGTCTCAACTACGTTTAAAATGACATGATTGTTTCTTTTGTCTGAAAATCCGTCTACACGATATGTCATTTGAAAGCTCTTTTTCTGTTATTTCTTATATCAGTTCTTGAATAACTTGTAAAAATGCACTTGCACGTTAGAAAACTTTCGAAAATGTCTAATTTTTAAAATTTCGGTTTTACCCGACTATCAATTTTCAAATCACCATACATAAACTAAAAATGGTCAGCATGAAATTCTGAGTCCATCTGAGCAAAAAGGTCGTTCGAGTATTGGAGTGTTAAAAGTAGATGAAGACCTGCCTGCAACTGTTGTTGTGGTTGTTGTCGTTGTGGTTGTTGTTGTTGATGTCGTGGTTAGTGCCACAGTTGTTGTGGTTGGCGCCACAGTTACAGTTGTTGGTGCTACAGTGGTTGGCGCGACGGTTGGAGCTACTGTTGGCGCGACAGTGGGCGCGACAGTTGGTGCGACAGTTGGCGCTACAGTAACTGCATTCTGTCCACCTGTACTCATGCACTGTTCACTTGGTTTACCAAATGAGACCAGTAGTAAGCTTAGCACAAATAAGCAGAGTACCATAGCTTTTTCTGCAACTTTTTTTTTTCGGTAAAAACTATTCGGCGCTAGTTTCATATGCCTCACCCCTCTAAAACCCTAGTGTGGTACAGAACTTGCAAAATATGATAAAAATTTATTTTACCCAGCTCATGTTGCCTTTTCGTAGCGAAATTATTTCATGTCAAATTTTAAAAATAATAAGAAGTCCGAAAAAGCACAAATCTTATTAAAAAGGGCAATTTCCACAGCTGGTTTAGAGCAATGCGACTTTGAAGGAGAAAGCTGATAATTTTATACATTGGATAAAAAAAATCAAAAACCTAAACAACATAAATTTTCAATCAAAACCTATAATACGTTAAAGATTGAAAAAAATTGGAGCAAAGAACGCTAGTCAATTAAACACAAAATTTCGAGAAACTGAAAAAGAACTTATGTTCGCTCACCTAATTATAAGAAGAAGGGCAAAAAAGTATTTATCGGTGTTCTCATTTTTAATTCATCTTTTTCTATCTTTCTAAGAAAAATAATTTACCCAAACTCTTTGTTTAGTTGTTTTATACAAACTTTTGATGCCTGTTTTGTTCATTATTTAAATTTTCACAATATATATTTATTTTTACAAGGATTTAATTTTTTTAAACGTTTATTTTTATTTTTCACAGAACGCTGGGTAATTTTTCATCTTGTTCAGTCATTCTTCGATAAACCGGCAACCTGGGGCCAATTAAAAATTCTTAAAAAATAGGTGAAAAAAGCCCAGAACCTCAGGGGTGGAACCCCAGAACCTCAGATATTTATCCGTATCCGCGGATTTTATCCTTAGCCTGGTCGGGAGCAGGATAAATCCGCGGATAAAAATATTTTCTTATGTATTTTAAAATCGATTACTATCCAAAAAGCGTGAGTTTGAATAGGTTTACTATACTACTAAAAAAAATGTTTTGTTTAAAAAGGAGTCTTTTAGTCGTGTTTTTTGCTGCAAATTATTTTTCAAATTATTTTTAAATTTTTTCTTCAAAAAGTATTGAATTTTTTTTATCGTTTTAGCACAGAGAAAATGCTTAACAATCATTAAAACAGGATTCCGAAATAAAAAAACCTATCTGGCAAAAAAATATACTCTGGATTTTAACAAAAAAACTTTGAAAAAGAGCTTCGGCGGTTTCTGAGTGTACAATTTTTTAGAAAAATACTTTTTCCATCCCTCTGTTAGACTAATTGCAGAAATTATAAAAAATTTAGACAGATTTAATGATACACTTGTGCAAAATTCCTCAAAAACATACTTCAAAAAAGATTTATGCAATATTTTTCGACTGATCTTGTAAAATAACACATCAATAAATTAAATAAAACATTTTCCTGGTTTGAGGAGAACATAGAAAATAGTAGTATAACTTTTTTTTTACTTTTAGTGGAAATAACCATGCTCATATTTATTCGCATATTACATCCGCGGATTTATCCTTAGCTGCGGATAAATCCGCGGATTTTATCCGTATCCGCGGATATTTCTATCCGTAATTGTTACTACGGGTTTTATCCGCAGATATTTCTGTCCACGGATTTTATCCGTATCCGCGGATTTTATCCGTTGATTGTTACTACCACCCCGGGATTCAGGCATTTGACATGATTTTGTTTTAGTTCTTTGCTGGTCAAACAAAAACGTTCCATCAGAGCACGGTTTATAGAGATGCTGGTCTTTATTGAAGGTTAACTGTAATACACAGAATTGTTTTTGAAAAATTTGGTAAGAGCTTCCGATTATTCTTGAACATCCTGAGATTTTGACAATGAATTAAACCTTTCTGCCTATGTGTCGATAAATCGACCCCAGTTTGGAAGGTCTGGTTCGTAATTTTTCCGTGCTGATTTTGTTTGTTTGTATGTAGCTCTGCATTTTAAATTTTATACGTGCTTTTTACAAATCTTAGAAACATATTCAATTTTTCACAAAAGTACGAATGAACTAGTTGGTTTGAACTAAAAAAAGTCATTTAACGGATTTACCGAAAGTTCCCGGCGGATTTTTTCGAAGTTTTATCTTTAATCAATTTTGGGTGATATCTTTATGGTTCAAACACCACTTTGGGACCTTGCATCTCCTCTTTTTAATAGCATATTTTAATAGCAAACGTAGCTTGATTATTTCGGATAAGTCACTATTTGAATCCAAGCATTTGTTAGGTCATTTTGAGAAGTTTACTAGCGTTTTCATCACTTAATTGATCAAATGTTCAATTGAATTTCGAGTGCCACAACAACATGTTATTATCATGTTGTAGCGCAGCTCAATAGCTACAAGACCTATTTTACAGAATAATTTTGAAAAATCTGAGTGTTGCGATATGGCCTTCTGGGAAAAAATGACTAAAACCCAAGTTTTTCCAACTTTTCGGATTTTAGTCATTTTTTTCAAGAAGACCTTGTCTCAACACTCAGATTTTCAAAAACTGTTCTGTCAAATAAGTCACGTAAATCTTGAGCTGAACTACAACATAGTGATAGGATGTAGTCATGGCGCTTGAAAACTGCTTTGTTTTTTGGTTATCGAAAATCCTACTTGAAAAAATTGGTAAATTTTGAAAGTTCACAACCAATTTAATTCAAATTTTTATAGATGTTGATCATACGATAATGTATGAAAATAATATTGAAGAACAGACTAAGAGCTAGAAAAACTCATCATTCAGAATAACTTTACAATGTAAGAATGCTGAGATATAGCTTTTTAAAAATCTCTCCATCGTCAAAAAGTCAAAGAAAACATAACAAATCCAAATTCGTTTTCTTGGTATTCTGTTTTTTCTTATCTTGTTTCATCAACTGTCAGAAAAATTTTTACTCAAGAAACAGCTGAGACAATATGCTACATTTTGAGTGGTGACTTGCTCAGATATTATGCTTAAAAAGTAGGTCAAAAATTCCAAAAATAGTTAACAAAGGACCAAAAAACCAATTTTCAAAAGCTGTCAAAATCTCAATATTTTAGCCTGCATGACCACTTTTTGACCGCATTTTTATAATAAACCGATGATTTTACCCAGATATAAGACCATTCCAGTTCTAAAAAAGAAGTTTTCAATTTTTCAAAAATTAATCCTGGCAAAAATGGTTTAATGAAAAACTTTATTCTAGTTAAAAAGTGGTCCCACTATCGGTAACTAAAATATGGTCCTATGTAACAATCATGGTTTTACCCTTGTTTTTGCCTCCTGTTCTATTTTAGGACTTTTCAAACTTAGGCTTAAGTGAGTGTAGGCCAGCGTATTTTAGGACGGACTGAAACATATCTTAGACTCGTATTTTAGCATATCCTAGCATACGTTGGCCAACTTGGCAGAAACAAAATTGACTCTTTACATCTGCATATTGTGGGTGATTTGGTTCTACCCTACCCTTGCCTTATTAAAAAGGCATAAATTCGCGCGTTATTGAATTTTTAACACTGTCAGACAGCTCTATATAATTATAATTTCGAACTGGCTTCATACTTTTGCTTTTTTGTGACATATTTTGCAGAGATGTTGAAACAACTGATACCTCGTAAGAAACTAGATTTGCTGGCCTACGTTATAGTGTAATCACTTTGAAATAAAGTAGGCAAATTTATGTTTTTCTAATTTAAAAAAAGGAGGCACAAAAAGGGGCAGTTTTTGCCAGAAGGAGGCACTTTTACGTATTGTCCAAAAACGTTAAAATAATGCAACTTTAAGAAAAGAATATTGTTGTATTTCTGTCAGTTAATCTACGGATTTTTTGATTGTGGAAAAACAAACTGTGATATTTTGCAAGAAATGTAGGTGAACTTATCTGTTCCAAAAAGAAAAAATACAGATATGGATTTAAAGTGACAAGCACGATTAATATTCTTTGTTCTCATTTTAATCATCTAAGACTACACTTCATCAAACTAAAGTTCATTTGCAGTTCTTTTGAGATTTTCTAATCATCAAAACTTTGTTTTTTGATTGACTGACCTTTTTTATTAAACTTTGGGCTGTTTCCTGCCATAGTGAGATTTGTCAACAAACTTTAAAATTTATATTTTTTTCTTAGCCTTTTACAACCTTTTTTATCTGGGTATTGATTTTTTCGGTGCAAATTTACTTTTTTTGTTTCGTAGTTTTCTATTCGATTTTTCAACGTTTTTTCAAAAGTGAAAACACCATCAAGTAGCCCTGCGATTATATTTTCTAACGAAATATAATTTACTGCAACATCTTTCCAAACTGTGGCATAAAAAGGTAGGAGTATAAAGCACGTCAGGAAAAAATATTTGGTACATACTTTTACCCCTTTTGAGCTACATTTAACCAAAATGTTGCACGAAAATGATGGGGATGGACTTTTTCGAGTGACACATCTGATTTAGCATCCACAAACAGCCTTCTTATTGTGTTTGAGGCCTAATGGCTTGTTCACGTTGCTAGAGTTCGAGTTCGGGTAAGAGGTGTTCCTGTACTCAGAAACGCGAACTCTAACTGGATGGTGTTCACGTACATCCAGTTAGTGTTCTAGGTCGAGCTCGAAAATGTTCATGTATATAGCTTAGATAGCTCACAATCTCACCCCAAAGCCGTCTAAAGCCACTCAAAGTTAGTTTTTGGGGGATTTGCTACAGGGAATCCAAGTTATGTGCGGGTAAAATCTTTTTTTGCCGCCAAAAAGCTTTTTTTGCAGCTAAAAAGCTTCTTTTTGCCGATAATCGTGTGTTTCGGTGTTTTTAATCGTAAATTGTTTATTTTGAAATCATTATATAGCAAGGAAACCTCTAGTTTCTAATGAAGTATCAACTGACTCGATGTAGTTATGAAAAGTTCAAAAAATACCTGTTTTTCAAGAGACAGGAGTCATTCCATAAAAACAGGTATTTCTCAAAACTTTTAACATTTACATCGAGTCAGTTGATAGCTTATTAGAAACTAGAGATTCCGGGCTACATGCTGATGTGTAATATGCATGATCACCTTCAAATTCAACCTCAAACTCTAACTTTAACAACGTGATCAAGACATACGAGAAAAGGTCTTAACGGTAGGTAATGGTCCCTACGGTATCCATCTGAGCAACTTACTTTGTAAAATGTTTTAAAACACCTTTCTAGAAAAATTTATTATTATTAATCTTCATACCAAAAATCACAACACACTAAATAAATCTACTGCCAAAACGAAATCCCAGCTTTACTTTCGTTTTTTGCCGGCTGCAGCTGTAAAAGGACCTAAAATTCTATTTTATAAAATTCTGTAATATGTATGCAATACGATTAATATAAACAACTGACCAGTGCAAGTAGCACCTTAATATTTTTTTAAATTTTTGTGCCCTAAATATAAATTATAACTATTTACTTTGAATATTTGTACATCCTCCACAACTCACTGAAGCTGCCCTAAGGTAGGGTGGTCTAAAACAGTATGTTTGGACTATTGGTCAGATATTTTTTTCTGCGCTTACAAGGGAACACCCCGAACTGTAAACTCCTACACACCAATTTTGATATCGCCATCTTGTAGAGCATATTGAAATTCTAACATATTGAGATTCTAAGAATTTCAATATTTTTGGCTCGTGCTAAGAAAAACTGGAAACTAGATGGCTGAGAAATATGAAAAAGGGCCAAAAATTGCCTTAGTAAAGCAATTTTTAACCGCTTTTTCATGTTCCTCAGGCTCTTAGTTTTCAGTTTTTCTTCGCGCGGGCTAAAAATATCGAAATTATACATAGTAAAACAACTATGCTCCACAAGATGGCACTATCAGAATTGGCGTGTCGAAGTTTACAGTTCGGGGTGTTCCCTTGTAAGCTTACGGCATAGTGTTTGGGTCAAATAGCTGTGGGTTGCCTAAACTTGAGATTGTTTGTTAATAATATGTCTTATTAATAATAGCTACCATTAGCATCTAGTTGTTGCTGGAAAGTAAACGTAGAACTTCCACCATCATTGCTAACAATTCCATCAGCAGGTTGGTCAGTTATTAGGAGTGTGTAAATACTGCACACTATAATAAGCAGAAGATAAATTACTAAAAGAGTCATTCAGCCCACCTCCATTAGTGCAGGAACTGTAGAACTGAACGTCCGTCAGGGATCCCATTGCCGTATAACCTTTATTTGATCAATTGAAAATTTCGAACAAAAACGCTAATATAATTTAATAAAAAGTTAAATAGCTTTTCACAAATTCGAGGTTGAGATGAACACACATGCGTTTTGAGAGCTTCGATTTTTAGTTTAAAAAAGCTTTCAAGATAACACTGCATACCAATTAACTTCTGATGATCGCTCTATCCAAAAGTGCCAAAATGAATTCAGAACGCCTTGAAGCTTATGAAAATTGCCAAGAGAAAGAGAAAAAACGAAAGAAACCACAAAAATTAAAGAAGCCAAGGATCTTTAACGAGATTTTTATCCAGCAAATGTTCAAAGGTCAATGGTCGAAAATAAAATTAAGTGTTGAGGGATTATCAGAGGCTACACGGTACTAAAGCTTAGGCTGAAGCTCTTATTCCATGCTCTATCAGAAATGCTCTATTAGAAAATCTTGAGAACTAGTCATCAGGGCATGAAGTGCCAAACATAACAGTAGCAACTTCATTGAAGTCATGTTTTCAAATATGAAAAGAACCCTTCAAGTTAACGCAGGCTTATTAGAACTTTTTTAGGACTATTTACAAGCTTCAAATCAAAAATACATGATATTTTCAAGTAAACTTACAAAGTCCATTAACGCCACAGACGCAAAAAGTGTTGGCCTACAAATATTTGTTTCCTTCAATAAAACATTAGTGAAAAAGCCTCACAATGTCTGTGCATTGAACATCTAAGGCAGCTATGGCGTTTGCCTAATGAAGAAATGAAATAATGGAAATAATTGATATTAATTTCAATTCCAACCTGATTATTACCTCCATCTGCAAAGTAGCTTTGCATCAACCCATTGGAACACGGACATGTGCCTAAACCAAAATTAGATAAAAAAAATATTACATTCAAGCAGGCTTCAAACCAAGGACTGTGCCCATAGAATTTATCTGTGTGGCAGGATTCACATCAATAATTATGCCCGCGGAATTGGCTGGTGCCACACAAGCTAAAACACACAAAGGTGTATGATGTAAGTTTATGGTTTTAATTGATAGCAAGAACCAGCTATATAATAACTTACGAGTAGGTGTCGTGGTTATAACTGGTGCGACAGTAGTGACTGGCGCTACTGTTGGCGCGACAGTTGGCGATACAGTTACTGGAGCAGTAGTAACTGCTGCATTCTGTCCACCTGTGCTCATGCACTGTTCACTTGGTCGGGCAAATGAGACCAGTAATATGCTTGGCACAAGCAAGCAGAGTAGCATAGTTTGTTCTCAAATTAGAATATTTTTTCTTTGATCAAAAAAGTAACAATTTAACGTAACCCCAAAAGGTTAGTTCCCTTCTAGGGATCTATTTTTGTCCCCGATTTTGTCACTTGTCTTTGGTTAGCTTAGTCCCAAAATAGCAAGTATTACGATTTTACCAGCCGTTTTTGTAAATGACAACAGTTTTGCCGAAAAGATCTGCTCCTCTGGATTTAACATAACCTTATTTTCATAAAAGAGTTATGGTAAATCTAGAAGCGCTGGTCTTGGCGGCCAAACTGCTGTCATTTACAGAAACGACCGGCGAAATCATGATTTTCGCTGTTTTCCGATTAAGTCGACGAATCGGATGTGGTGAAAATTTCCACAAATATAGGTAAAAAAATGTCGAATTTTAAAGAGTATAGAAATATGAGAATGCAAGTGGAGCCCTAATTTCCATAGAAACAAAACGAGATCCCGAAAAAAATGACAAAAGCGACGATTTTGAAACCTGTTTGGTTGCAGTGACGAATCCCCCCCCCCACGGGGACTGATCAGGTGGAGGAGATAACTTCATATTCGTGTTTCTCGGCCCCGATTTCATGAGAAAGCCGCGCGTTTTTTTGGTTCTGAGAAGAAAAAAAATTTTTCGAACCACAGGGGGGTTTCATTGTTTTTTAGTCAAAATTTGAAAAATTTAAATTGGCGCCTTTTGAATTTTAAAGGGAATAAGGGCTGTATAGGGAGGAGAAGGGAATAAAAGGGGCCACTTTTATGGCAGAACGTTGAAAATTCAAAATTTTTGTGTTCTTCGGCTGCCTCACCATGTTTTTCAACTGGGCCGTGGCAAAAAGAGACTTTATATGCATTTTATGGTCAAGAGTACATCTCGGAGTCATGTCTAAGGTGAGTGTGTGCGCGCATCTCTAACCGGGCATCTCTATGCCCTTCGGAGGCGCAGGGGCTTGGGGGCTTGGAGTTGAAATGCGCACACCCACATACCTTAGACACAAATCACTCGAAAGTGACTCTGGATGCATGAAAAAGCATGCATACCAGAGTTTATTCATGCGGTAGGCCCCAGTATTCAAAACTATGTTCAACATCTTCTTGTTAGTGGGCCCTGTGTGATTAGTGGCCCTCTTTTATTCCCTTCCCCTCCCTATACAGCCCTTAATCCCTTTTAAATTCAAAAGGCGCTAATTTAAATTTTTAAATTCTGACTAAAAAACCATGATACCCCCCTGTGGTTCGAAATTTTTTTTCTCAGAATCAAAAAAACAGCCGGCTTTCTCATGAAATCGGGGTCGAAAAACACGAATATGAAGTTATCTCCTCCACCTGATCACTCCCCGTGGGGGGGGGGGGTGGTATTCTGAACTCAAGCCTCCTGTTTTACTGTCTTATGACTAAAGTGCCCTCTAGGTGCATAAGTAAATAAAAGTCTTTAATAATAAGGACGTTTTGGAAAATTTTAATTGTAGCACTTTGCTAAATTTTAACTTTATTTCTTGAACTTTGGAAAACAGCTACTACATTAAACAATTTCAACACCACCTCATTTTTACAAGTATGTATAGATCAGATACACTCAACGGAAAATAAAAAAATAAGAGCAATCAATTTAACACAAACTTTACCGCAATCGAAAATCCCAGGATAAGCTATGAATTCTCTTTACTGCGGTGTTACCTGATCAGAAAAAAGGCATTTATTGCTGCTGTCACTTTTTTCCGTCTGTAGACTTTTTCTTTTATCTTTTAAAAGAGAAAAATTATCCAAAAGTCTCAAAAACCTTTTTTATATGTCTTTTCGCAAGATGTTTAGTGATTTCTTTGTTTGAAGTCAAACCCGCGCAATGAAACAGTTTTTTTTAGGTTTCAGATCAACTCTAGCGCAATAAAAATTTATTAAGTGCAAATACACATTTTTTCTGTTACATATTTATTGGCTCATCAATGACTTGCTAAAACAACAACCATAGTAATAACAACAAGACTATAGTGATAAGCGAGATGTTGACAGTAAGTCTCGAAAATCTTTTTGTAGGTTCAGCCAAATACATAGAATTTTTCCTTCTGTTATTCATAATAATTTCCCGAGCACTTGGACACGCATGAGCTCCTCCAAGTCGATACTAAAAATTGAATTTGAAAAAATAAAGATATTCTGAGAAAAAAGCATTAAAAAACTTACCTGCTGAGAGATACAAGGCCCGAAAAAACACTGAAAAGCAAGACGAGGATCTGACCACAGTAGTGAGAACATGTCTGGTTGAACGCCTGAATTTTAAAATTAGACTTAACAATTATTGCTTTAGTTTACCAATGTAGGAAGCCAGACGATCCATATAAACTACAAAATCTTCCTAAAAGTTCTATAAGAACCTAATAAAATAACATTTAAAAAAATCTAAAGATACAATCTGAGTATGTCTTTGTGTCTTCAAGTAGTTCAGAGACATGTAACACCGCCATTTTTCTAGTTCTTCCTAAAAAGCCGTAATTTCGGGTTAAAAAGCATGAGAAACTGAAGAAACCTTCATTTTGAACGATGTCGGTAGTTGAGTTTGGCCAGACAAAGTATGAAAAAAGTAGCGAGCCTGCATTTCAGCCACCGGCCATAACGACCCCCGTGGCTCAAAATATACATTACAGTTATGTGGATAGCTAATATAATATTTTCCTACTTGAACATGTCCAATGACAGCCAAAGTGGGTAAAAGACCAGGTAAATACCTTCAGATAACAATAAATTATTCCAATCGATAAAAAGAAAAATTTACATGTGTTGAAATAAATGGAAGTCATTGTATCTGACCTAAAAAGGAAAAAAAGTATGAAAATTTTAAAATAAAAAACTCACTCTTATCAATCGGCCATTTTCTATAATAGAGAAATCAAAATCATAGCCAGTTGCAAAGATGACCTTAACAGTTTAGATGAAGAAGCATGCCCACGCTATTACAGGTGCTGCCCGGAAATTAATTTTTTTTTCCTAATCATTGAACTTGTGTACGGATTTTGTAACTTGGTTTCTAACAAAACAAGGCCTAGAATTCAATTTTAGATTTAGTTTTCTTAGAAACCAAGTTGAAAAATCAATACAAAAGTTCAATGATTAGGATATTTTTTTGAATTCCCGCGCACCACCTCTTATTAGCGGGACATGCCCTTTTCAAAACATCTACAGTAAAACCTCTTCTGAGTGAGCACTTTGCAAAGCTGTTTTTTTTGCATTTTCTTAACACCCACGAGCTCCACCGATTCCACGTTAAACATATATTTTTTACCCGAAAATCTCAAGATCAACCCTAAATTTTCCCAATTTTCGAGGGCTTGAAAAAAAATAGACCCTTGTTCAGTGATAGAAGTTTTACGGTAAATTTATATGTTACGTGAATATATTACTTCATCCACATTCTGAATTATACTCCTGTCTTCTAACTCCACCCCAGTTTCAGCAAAGGACAATAGGTTTGGCTTTATCTACAACAATTAACAATAGATTATTAATAATCTTTGCAGCAATATACCAAAACGCGACCACTAAAACACAAAAAATGTGAAAAAATTATTCAATTTAAAAAATTGCCTAGCCAAATAAAGTTGTAAACAGTTAGAGAATGTGAAATTGCAACTGAAAGCAGCAAAGTTATCAATTTTCTTAATCGCAGATTCACCTTAGAAATGGATGGTCTAATTCATTTGCGCTACTGTCACTGTTCGAAATTTTATCAGCTTTGCATTCCACAAATAATTCCTCACAAATTTCGGAACAACTTTTCTTCCTAAGGCATGGAATCTACTATAAATCCATTATAACAATATATCTACTACAAGGAATCTACTATAACAAAAATGTCCTAACTTTTCATAATTTTTTAAAAAGTTGACCTGTTAAAAGCAAGATCCCAGGGTTTTTTGGAATCCAGCTGGTCTAGTAACCATGTACTGCGTCTACAATTAAAGCCAGAAAAATTTAAAACATCACGAAAAAAGTGGACCTGGATGTTATATAAACCTACAATTAATATTTGTGATATAAAATTATTCTGTCGTATAAAAACAGACTTGTTTAGCGACAGGTGCTAGATCGCCTTAAATAAAAAAAATCAATTAGAAAAAGCCTGTATATGGGAGAATTCACATGCAATGTCAACAGCTGAGTTCCCTGCAAATAAAAATGTAGTAAAGTTAGTAGAAATAAAGAAAAAAACTTACCAAATCCTACAATTACGACAGTTTTATTTAAATAAGTGGTAGAATTTTTGTAGTTTTGGGAATCAATAACTCTGCCCTAGAAATATTTACACCGTTATGATTTAAGTAAACTTTTGCAAATGAACTTACTTTGAATGCCTTCTCTAGTCTGTAGACAGGTGGTCTCCAGGCTCTTGCATGCATTCCTGTGCCTGTAACATTATTCGGGCTCAAAAGTTAATAAAAAAAACAGGTAAGCAGAACCCACATATAAGCACTGCGTCGAATTCTGTCGTGATTACTTTTTTTTCACTAAAATTTTTATAGAAAAATGCAAGTAAAGTCACATTTTAAAAGTTTTGAAACTCTTCTGTGTACGGGTGTTGGGTACTTTTTTATAATTCACAGCTTTTTTGTCTTTCAATGTCAATTGACCTACAAAATTGTAAATATTCCATTTTCAAATAATGAGATTTTTGGAGCTAGTAACCAAAAACACCCCCTCCCTATAAAATTTTTCTTATAATAGTCGCTGTAACTACAAACATTTTTCAAAGCTCACCGACAATGTGTGAGGTTCCCTTGTCCCTCGAGGGTGGGCGGGCGTGTAAAAATTTTGGAAGGAGGGGGGGGGGGTGATTTTTGCTACTATGGTCAAACTTTTTATTCACAAAAATATATTTACAAAAATTACATAGGCGAGAGTTTTTAAAAAGTGGATCAAAAATAGGAGAAATTTATTTTCTAGAATTTTAGAGGATGTTCTTCTAAAACTGTCATTTAAACATCAACTACAAAGTTTTTTAAGAAGTCGTCTTTGTAAAAAAATTACCTAGAGGTAACATCAAAATATTCGACCATCCATGTTCCAGAGTCGCTATAGTTTTTTGATCGAGTAATTTGGCAAACTTCTAAAAAATTCAAATTTTGAAGCCTGATTGCGACTTATCAAATAAAAAAATACCTGTGTTAAGCTTCAGATAACCCAGTAAATTAAAGTTATTGGCATAATCTTCCAAATATTTTAGGGCCTAACAATGTAAAACAACTTTATTTTAACAATAATAGCCAAACTACTTTTGTGTGATGCATAAACTCCGGGTAGCCTTTTGGAGCGGGAAAATCACTGAAGACAGACAATTCAGTGGAGTATTTCATTACTGTGCTGTGCATAACACTGTGCTCTAAATATATCTTAAATGTCTTATATCTTGTCATATCTTGTCCTCACTTTGTGGATCCTCACTGTAATGTAAAATTCCTCCCAAAACATCTGACTTTTCAAAAATAACTGGCTCGAACCCATAGTCAACACATTGCCTAACGTTGAATTATAGCAGCATGAATTTAGATAAAATAAATGGAAGTGAACCTTGCTGCAGTTATTCCACTGGCTCCAGCACCTACTATGGCCACTCTCTTTTTGACCATTTTCCTAAAATGGCATTTTATGTGATGTAAAAAACACGATTTTTCTCTATTTCCCTTTCCCTCAGGTCCTACTCAGTCCAATCCTTGCCAAAACTATATATTTACAAAACCAAGGGGAAATCGCTTTTTTTAATTACATACCATATGAATTTTTTTTCTTAAATCAAGTGGAACGCAACAAGGCGTCTTTCGAAATCAAGGGGAGAAAAAATTTATAACTCTTTGAGAATTACCGTATGACCTCAATCGATTTTCCATGCGGGATTAGTTTTTAGCTCTAAAAATTGGAATTTGAAATTGTAAATGAAAAATGGCCATAACTCTGAAATCCTAGTTAAAAAATTAGGGGGGGGGGGCCGGATTGTTAGAAGGTAAGGGATTAATAGAGTGAATACGGTGACCTTTTTTGTTCAGGCCACCTTGTATACTGCGCTCAGAAGCTCTCTTGGGATCTGTGGAAGACAGAAATCGAAAATTAAGGGTAGTCAAATATAAAGCCCAGATAGTAACAAAGAAATTGTTTAAAATCAAGATTAGCTAATGAGATCGGCAAACAAAGTGATTCTAGACTAGGGCCAGACTGTTGATAAAAATGCAAACGAAGGTTTTAACAATTAAAAAAGTTTTTTTAAAAAAAGTTTTGGTCGACACAATTTAATAAAAGACAAAATTCCGAAAATACAATAACTTCCAAGAAAATTGATTTTACACAAAGAACTTGCATTAATTTCTTTTTTATTAGTTTTGTGCACCAACCAAATGATTTGTTTGAACCTGTTTCTTCGTCCAGTGATTTAGTGAAGTCCATCTGTTTAATAAATCTCCAAACTTGTTGTGAGCAATATTTTTTATTCTCCTACAAATCAATTACTACATAATAAAGCAATTGAAAATAGGTCTAGATGTTTGTGTTGATACAAATATGGATACATATACAGGGTGGACCGAAAATACAGCAAAAAAGGTTCATGTTTAGCTGATTCATTTTTTTATTGACCTTTATCCTCGAGAATCTCAATCATAAATCAATTTTTCATAATTATGTCTCAAAAATTTGGACCAAGGCAAGCAAAAATTTTTTTCATCAAAGCATTACATTTCAGTTAAAATAGCTTAAGAAATCATGCAAAAAAGATGAAAAAAATAAAAAATGGCACATAATTCTGTGCAAAAAATTTTCGATTCTCACAGTCAATATATTTTGAGAAAGCCGATTTCTTGTTAGTCAGCTTTTTTCTATGTTGTTTTCGAGATTAATCTAGACTAATATCGGCTTTAATCTCATTCAACAACCCTAGTAGGTCCCCATGTATCTAAATCACTTGGATTATCAATCGTAATACTCATATTCTACGGGTCCGCGACAGTTCACGCCCGGGACAATTCACGCCCGGGACAATTCACGACCCGGAACAGTTCACGCCCGGGACAATTCACGCCCGGACAATTCACGCCCCGGGACAATTCACGCCCCTAAAGAATTCACGTTTACTTACTTTATTTATTAACTTTTCTATTCATCAAACCATCTAAATCACATAGAATCGGGATAATAAGGGTAGGTACATATCCTGAAGATTCACCTGTCTCCAAATTCTAAACTTCAGTTGTTTTATGTGGGATCGAAAACCTTAGTTTCTTATCCAAAATTTCACAATATACATGGTTTGACAACACTAAAACTGTGATTTTAACGACTTGACCTCTAAAACCTAGGTTAAGTACCCGAGGTTCAGGTGGACATCCAGCCTAAAATGTGTTTTTTTCTGTCTAAAACTTAAGTTAAGACTACCCAAATATATGTCCCAGACCCCGGAAAATGTGCGCAAACTATTTATTAGTCACAACTTTTGCACGCTGGCCTACCCAAAGCCTAAGGGCTAAGCCTAAACTTGTTGTTTGAAAGGGTAGTTACAGCGATTTTTATAAGGTCAGGTTTGGGGGGGGGGGGTATTCGCTACTAGCGCCCAAATTTTCTAATAAAGGTGATGTCCGCCACAGGGATTAGAATCTTGCAGATCAATTTACTTGCAGATCAATTTACTGCAGATCAGTTTACCGTCGCCTAAATTCGGTACCACTAAGTACCACTACCTTTGCACTTCTAACTGAGTACCTCTACCTAGGTACAGCAACTTGAGGACATCACCTTGGTAGTACTATCTCAGCACCACCTCGATAACCTACGGGACATGAAACTTTTCAAAGCTAGGCTTCCTGCAAATTTTGCCATTATCAAACTATGTTTAGGATAAGATTCTGGAAAGGGCACAATTATTACATAGCACATAATTACTTCAGGCTATTCCGAAATTTAGGATTTTTTAGACGTAAATACCCGTTTAGGACAGGTACCAGGCGGTTTTCCTATCCACCCTGAGGCTCATTGATCCTTTAAAAACCTTTTTTATTCTGGTGCTAGTCCAGAAAAAAGTGTTTACCATCAGCGTGATTCGAACCTGTAACCTATTCATGAATTAATTAACCAGACATAATTGACCAGGATATCAATTTACCGCCGTGAATTATCTGGGGGCGTGAATTGTCCTGGGGCGTGAATTGTCCGGGGCGTGAATTGTCCCGGGGCGTGAATTGTCCCGCGCGTGAATCGTCCCGGGCGTGAATCGTCCCGGGCGTGAATTGTCCCGGGCGTGAATCGTCCCGGGCGTGAATTGTCCCGGGCGTGAATCGTCCGGGGCGTGAATTGTCCCGGGGCGTGAATTGTCCCGCGCGTGAATCGTCCCGGGCGTGAATCGTCCCGGGCGTGAATTGTCCCGGGCGTGAATCGTCCCGGGCGTGAATTGTCCCGCGCGTGAATCGTCCCGGGCGTGAATCGTCCCGGGCGTGAATTGTCCCGGGCGTGAATTGTCCCGGGCGTGAATTGTCCGTGTACCATATTCTACATATTCTACGAAAGTGGTAGTACTCAGCTGGAAATAGTTATTTATCCAGGAGGTACTACCAAGGTACCCAATTTACAGTACTTATGCGCATAGCATGAAAGTGGTCGTCTTCAGGAAATACTGACCAGGTTTTCAAGTAGTGTTACCGGCTCTATTTGTGTTCACACAGACACCGAAAAAACTATGCCTTGGTCCCCCCTGTTATTTTTTTCTGCACAATTTTTTTTGTTTCAATGCTTTCGAAATTTATCAATTTGCAACTGAATTAGTTCCGGTACTTGAATTATATGGTATACTAGGTAAAGTCTCCAACTAATCAATCTTATGGGTGAAAAAAAGTGTTGCTTTTGGTAGCGCAGAGGTCAAACCAAGATATAGGGACCAAGGTATATGTTTTTTGGCGTCCACGTGAACACATATAGAGCCGTGTTACCTATACATTAGCAATCGTCACTAATAATCTCTGAAAAGAAATACTATTCACATTGCATATTTCCTAACCAATTGAAATGATTCTCTTAAAATTTTCTATACGATAAAATCGTATATTTTTCAGAATTTTTTTTTCAACAGTTGGACACTTTAGGGTGCATTAGATACAACGGGCCAACCGGGCAGGGCCACCGGCTGAGAGATTTTAACCCTGGCGAGAGATTATAACCCAGCCCTGAACTATTGACCAAGTCTTTTCTCTCTTACAAAAACAACATCGCCTAAGTTTTATACTTGAAGTTGACTTTTTCTGAAACTTTGATATCTATACAAACAAAGAACCTATAAAATAACCTTTTATATAAAATATTTTTTTATTAATAATCATTTTTATATTTTAAAAATGCGTAGCTTCAGAAACTTGGGTAGTTGTTGAAAATGAATTAGTTTGTGTATTTTCATCCAGAGGACTATTGTTAGAACTTCTACATTAGAATTTTCTCCAACTTTTTCAATAGGCTGCTTTACATCCATTTTTGCCTTTTCCAGCTAAATTAGTTAATTAAATAAATTAATATTTCAAGTATTTAAAATTGTAAAAAACCTCGTTCTCTAGTGAAAACTGGAATATTTCTTTCTGCATTTCAACCTGTTTTTGAAAGTCGGCATAAGCTTGGCGAACTTTTTCAGGCTGTTTTGCTACAAACTCATCAACCATGGTTTGTTTGGCAGCTGCATCGGCGTCTACCATAATTAGTTGTTGGAACTCCTTAAGCTTGTAACATAGTTTTAAATGTACCAAATTATCATTCAGTCAAGTCTCGATATAGTGACACTCCGATATAGTTGCACCCTTGCTATATTGGCACCCTAAGGCGCATTTGGCTGACCGATAAAGAAAATAAAGAAAGTTTACCCCCGCTATAGTGGCAACGTGGACTCGGTCCGGACTCAGCAAATCATCCTCGATATAGTGGCACTAGCGCCTGATGATCAGTCTCGAGGGGTAAATTAAAAACCCGTGTTTGGCGTCACGATTCTAAATGAGTTACAAGAATTTTAATTACTTACAGCTAAATTAAAAATTTCGGGTTCTGGAGGTGCATACCCATTTAGGGAAAGCACCAGGTGGTTTTTTCTACTAGCCCTGAGGCTTTCTGGTCGACTTATGACTGTTCTTCAAGAAAATAGAATGTATGCTACTACCAGGATTCAAACCTGTAACCTCAAAATTTGTGGGATAAATTCATTACGGCTAGATTAACGCCGTCCTGAAAACAGAAACTGAAATTACAGCGGCGGAAAATTGCGATCGAAAATTGCATAAAAGAGCAATCGATTGCAACCAATTCCAGCACTGCTTTCTGTCAGCAACTGCCTCAATTTTGCGAATTCAAGAAAATGACCATCAAAATAAAAGTAAATCAGCCAAAATGATGTGTACTGTAATACTTTCTTCTCTTTTTGATGCTACAACGTCTTACCAGGAGCGGAAGAAGAAGAAACAGCAAAGTAAACTCACAGACTCCTTCCAAGTTGTTCAAGGTTATTTTCGATTGTTTTATTTGAAATAAAATCATTGTTTTAAAAATAATTGCTATAGTGGCACTATTGGATTGGATTTGGTTAAATGTCTCGGTATAATGGCACCCTCGGTATAGTGGCACCTGCTGGTCAGTCTCGAAGGGCGCCACTATATCGAGACTCGACTGTATACCGTATTTCCTCTAATAGAGCCACCCCTCGACTTTGAGGGTCTGTATCTCGTGGCATAGTGAAGATTTTGCGGAACTGTTTATTGCAGTTCTTAACTCCCACGAGTTCTACCGATTCTGCTTTTCGATTTTAAATTCTCATCTGAAAATTTCGAGATCTACCCCAAAAATTTTATATTTGCGAGCATCCGGAAAATAAAGCCACCGGTGGCTTATTAGAGGAAATACGGTAGTATTTATGGCTTGACTTTACTTGACCCGCCTCCCCCCCCCACGGCTGACCCACTTTTGATGACAATTTTGAAAAACCGATTGCATATTCGTGTTTCTCGACCCCGATTTAGGCGCGAATTTACCAATCGTTTCCGGTAAAGTGAAAAAAATTTTTCAAACCACAGGGGGGGATGGATTTTAGTCAAAATTTGAAAAATTTGCCCGCACTCACTTACCTTAGACATGATTCCGAGAAGTACTCTTGATCATGAAATGCATATAGAGGCTCTTTTTGCCACGGCTCAGTTAAAAAACATGGTAAGACAGCCAGAATATACCAATATATGTTTTTCTAACGTTCTGCCATAAAAGTGGCCCTTTTATTCCCTTCCCCTCCCTATACAGCCTTAATCCCTTCAAAATTCAAAAGGCGCGAATTCAAATTTTTCAAATTTTGACTAAAATCCATGATACCCCTGTGGTTTGAAAAAATTTTTTTTTTCACTTTACCGGAAACGATTGGTAAATTCGCGCCTAAATCGGGGTCGAGAAACACGAATATGCAATCGGTTTTTCAAAATTGTCATCAAAAGTGGGTCAGCCGTGGGGGGGGGGTCAAGTAAAGTGTTACCGTATTTATTGTTGTTATTTATTTTTCAAGGTAAATTGGCGGCTCACGGGCGCCTGGTATAAAAATGTCAGTTCTTGTAACTGGCCACCTAACAACCCTAGCTGGCCACAAACCTATCCTACCTGGTCATCTACCTACCCTACCTGGACACCTACTCACCCTATAAGACCAAATACTCTAACCGGCCACCACACACAAAGCATGGAAATGGAAATCTTTTCGAGACAAAAACTATTTTAATTTACTGAAGTTTCGTCTTTACTGTGGTCCTAGTTTTCCGGACCCTAAACTTAAAATCGATAAGGCCCCGACCAAAATATTTGTTTGCAGAGTATCTTTTGTTCATACGATAGCCATGATTCTGCGCTAAAACTTAACAGAGAGTTTTTTGAGATTTTGCTTTAAAAAGTCCAAAAAATTAAATTTATGAAAAACGTGACTGACGGACAAACATAGTCAAAATACTATATAGAGACTTATTGCTGCTTCTTTAAAAGCTTGCCTTTTTACTTTCTTCGCTTGCATCTTTCTAAAATAAATGTATAGCATAAATGTTTTTTTTTCAAAAACTTGTTTGAATAACCGACCATGAACATTGGAACTGGTGGCAGCCAATCCTGAAGCAAAGTGAAATTTCATAATAAGTACAGGTGGCCCGAGAAATCCCCCGATTATGGACGGCCATAACTTTTTGATGTGACACTATTTTGGAAATCTGTTCCGGCTAATCGTTTGAGAATTATGGGTGATTTCGTTGAATGCACACTTGTCGATTTTTTGTGATTTTCCATGCCTTCCCCCCCCCCTTGTTGATGAAAAATTCTTAGTCCAAAAAGTTAAAATTTAAAATTTTTCAAAAACATGGGGGACAATGTAAATCATAATTTTTATCATTTATGTATTAAATCAACTTGCCCACAAATTCATGACGATTGGAAAAAAACAGATTTTTAAAATAGTATGAGAACAAAAGGTTATCTCTGATTTAAAACTAGAAAATTTCTTGGGCAACCTTGTAAATTAAAAAATTAAAATGTTATGAATGTATTATTTACAAACTTTTGAATTCTCCACGGCCTAAAAATTGGTCAAATTATGGTTCACATACTTTAAATCCTTACTAAAATGTCTTCAGGAGGCATCGCCAAATCGTCTTGGCAATTTCCAAACACTGTCAACAAATAAACCAATATAAGCCAACCCAAACATTTCATGGTATCAAAGACACAAAACCAACTGTGCTAATCTCAAAAAAATAGTCGATAATTGGTATAAATCAGTTCCTAGTAAAATGGCACAAATATATTGTGTTTCATTTTATAATAAAAATCTTTCTTAAATTTCACTAGCTTTTTGAAAAATCTATTTTAAACTCGATTGCACACACCCATAATATTTTTAGAAAGTATTTTTGCTTTGTTCTTTTGTCTTTTCGATTTTATTGCTGATTTAAATAATTGACAAAACAGTTAAACAAACGTTTTATTGAGCTATTTTAAGCATCCAAAATCACAGAACAACAAAAATGAACAAACAAAAGATGGTGTTTTTCTGCCTAACATTTTGCAAAATACCCTCCCTTTTTTTTAGTTTTTGGTGGAGGTTCTGGCAGGGGTAGGTTGCACTACCCTGCGCCTAAGCGCAGGCGAGGAAACAAAACCAGGCCACAATACAGGGTGAGGCAATTTTTTTGGTACTTTTGTTTTGATCATAACTTTTTTATGGGCCGGATCTCGAAAATCTGTAATAGAAAATTGACTCAGAAACTTTTTGATATATAATGTCGAAGACAGGATTTGGCTTAGTCCCCTCTTTGGTTCGGGTCCTGGTCGGTGGATAGCCTCTGGATGGACAAGGCCCAAAGCACAGCCAAATCTTGTTTTGACATTATATACCAAAAAATTGCATTCCAATTCCGAGTCATCTTTTATTTAAAGATTTTTTATTTAGTGGCTTTTGCAGATTTCGGTAATCCGGCCCACAAAAAAGTTGTGATTAAAACAAAAGTTTCAAAAAAGTTGATCCACCCTGTATTTCCTATCGAAGTAGAGCCGACTTTCCCCTTAATTGTATTATAAAAAGTAGGGGTGAAGTGAAAGATTTATTACCATTTATTTGTTCTTTATTTGAGACACAAAATTTTCTGAATTTTTATATTTTTCGTTATAATATTTATTTCTGGTGCTCGAAAATCAAAAAGCACTGGATAAAATAACAATTTTTAGCCAAATTCCCTATATTTTATAATAATGTCGTTCATTTTATAATATTCAATTCCGAGCCATGTTTAATACCAGTCTAAAAAAGTTCCGATATTTGACCTCAAAAATAAGTATATTCGAAGAGCAAACGGGTGTTTTACTAATAAAAGACAGAAAAATAACACCATCTATAAATGCAAAAATCTTCTTTGTAGTTAATATCACATAATTGAACTTTTCCATAAAGCTCACTGACTTTACAAAAGCTGTGAGTAAACAAACATAGATGAAAGAGAAATTAAGTTTGAAAGTAAAATAGGTGAAAGAGAATACAAGAAAAAAGTTGAAAAAAGCGGGGACCGAGGCAGTTTTTTTCGTGATGGATGCGAACACATATAGAGCCGAGTATTTGTATGTGTATAACTCCACATCACCAACTGTAGGTATCTTTTATCAAATCTAGCTCGAATTCAGCTGCATTGATGTAGGAGTTAGGATCAACAGCCTCGTTAATGCCATCATAACATGCTCGACCATTCACTTGGATTTTAAAAATATTTTCTGTAGGGGTGGCTGTTAAGCTTTTGAGAAATTCGAGCAGCTTCTTTTGCATAGATGGCAGAATAGGGCCGTTACTCAATTCTAGGATGTATTTTAGCTCACCACCCTTTTTTGTTATTTGCGACGTCATCTGAAAAAGTGTTGGACAAAATCTGTAAAACAACACCTGCAGGAAAATAATATTTTTTCATATGATACACAACTTTTTAGAACAAAAGTAGAGATAGAAAAAATCGGCACCTTTTTATGGGTGAAACCACGGCGGGAGTTCCAGCCAATACTAAAGAAAACCCCGAAATTCCAAGATTTATACAAGCAAACCAAGTTTTTAAAATAGTTGATTTCTAAAGCTTTTTTGCTTAAAGAAATGGCATGGATTAGTCTTGTGTTCTTATGAGGCCAAGTCATGGTCAAAAATTATATTTCAGAGTCTCCAAGTCACTTTCTCGGCGGCCGGACATTTTCGATAATTTTCTTTAATAGCTCACTTTTCAACGACAGCTTGAGCTGAATTTTTCAGGACCAGTTAAAATAGACAAAAAGGGAGTTTAAAAAATCAGCTAGATCTGTCGTCAAAAAGTGGGCGAAATTTCAAAATTTCGAAACGCGGGAATTTGAAAATTATTGAAAATGTCCGATTTCTCAATGTCTTTTTTACAAATTTGAAAATCAAACTAATAAAACCGCTTTACCTCTAAATCTCCTGGTACTGACTTGTAGAATGGTGTAGTGGCGATCAGGGTAGGCGGCAGACCAGCTTAATTTTTTGAAATTAGAAAAGTAAAAGTAATTCAATAGAACTTACAAAGTGGACCATGTCGGGTGAATGCTAGTTTTGAAGTTAGTAGTAACTCATACAGTTTTGTAATGCTTTCTATATCCTGGATTAATATTGTAGTATTTTTAGTTTCTTGGAAGCCTTCTAAGTCATTAGTTTGGACTGTTCTTGTAGCTGGCTGACTAGATGTCCCTATATCGTCACTGTCTTTGACAATGTCTATTGTTGAGACTCTAAAACAGCTCAAGTAGGTTGAGATCGATGTAAACATTTGAAAAACGATACGATCTCCTTAATCTCAAAGTGCTTTTAGGTGATATTCCGATTTCTTTGAGCCATTCATCATGATCCAAATCTACACCCTGCTCTGGTAAATGTGGCAGAAAGTCTTTAGGGCAGTCTTCATTTGTTAGATTGACAAAACGCTTGTCAGATCTGCAACTTTGTAACTGTGTTAGGTGCTCTTACAATACAAATTTACAGTTCGGCTCCAATAAAATGTCAAAGTCGGGTGTCGAAGGAAACATTGGGCACTTTGTGCTCTGTATGTATAAATGCTTTTATGCAACTTGATCGGGTTTAAAGTCTCTTATTTCATTTTGAATAACTATATTTCTTCTTCAATATAAGCTATAATTCAGATATTTTGGATTAACAGGTGTCAAGGTATGAATAATTTAACACAAAAAGTGGCTCAGTACACAAAAACATCACTGGATGGGAGACGATTCGGCGGAGGAAAATTCGACTGCGTAAAGTTTAGCGTCGGGAAATTTGGCGGCGGAATCTTTGGCGGAACTTTATGAGAGTCGTTATGTATGTTTGCTTTGCAATTCCAAATGTCTGAAAATCTCATGAAATTCTGCCGAATTTTCTGCCGCTGAATTTTCCTCCGCCGAACGGCCTCCTCACCACAGGAGCGTGCGTTTTTTCTGAAAGGTTATGTTTCGGGTGACCTATGATCACATCGGCTTGCTCAATATCAGATTTCAAATTTAGGTGATACAAATTGATTTTAAAAGAATTGTTCAGGCGGAATTACAATATCAGTAAAATCGATTTAGGCACAGGTTACCATCCAAAGGTTCACTTCGATCCCTAATTACTCCCGAAAACTTTTTCACCTCGGAAAATAAGTGCCAGCTATCTTTGGTCAATATAGTCCTAAATGTCCTGAGAATGCTGATTTTGCAGGTCGTTTTTCAAATATTTAATATAATTAATATCTTATAGAAGCCTTGCTTGAAAAATAAAACTGACCTTAAAGGCAGTGAAAAATGAATGCCTTAAATAAATAGCTGTTAGTTAGATTACGAAAAGTTAAAAACATTACTTAACCTTTCTCTCCCAAAGTTTCGCGAAAACCAAAGCTGTAGGTGTAATAACAATCTGAAGACCACTAGGAGGATTTGACTTGCTACCTAAAACCTTATAATACTTCGACTGTACAAATAAATGTCAACTAAATGTCTAACTAACAGTCTTTGTGTTCTTGAGATGATCTCACAAAAAAAGCAGTTAATGACGGAGCACACAAGTAAAAAGAAGCACGTTTCTTTTTCTTCCACATCTTAAAAAGGTGGTCAAAACTACGTTTCCTTAAAAGCCGTGTAAATGAAATTTTATATGTTTCTGTCAAACAACCTACCAGTCAGACAGTATATCGTCCATAAATTTAGGACAGAGCGACTGCAAGTTGGTCATTTTCGATAGCCGTTTGTCTGATTTTGCACTCTCAAGTCTTGGAAACATTGGAATAGAAGAAAGACTGGGATATTGATAGAATATTGCGGAAGCATGCAGCAAACTTAGAGATGTCATATGTAGTGAATTGATCTGAACAGAATATTTCTATGAGTCGTTTAGAATAATAAAAGTTTACACACATGACCCATTTCTGTTTCGTCATGCATAGAACTTTTGATAGCCAAATCCACATCTTCTTCTAGAATTTTGACGGGATGTAGGCCTCAAAAAATAGAGTGTGATTTACTAAAAAATATATAATCGCCTAAATCAACCTGTCGTGGTTACTTTTGTCATCCATGGAAAAGGACGCTGTGAAACCACTCTGATCTTGGTTCCTAAGGATAAAATACTAGCTACTTTTCAGTAGTTTTCTAAAAATCCATAAGAACATACCAAGCCTCAGATCCTTAGGCATTTCTGAAGAGCTTCTTTTTGCTTTCGTAGGTAAAACTTTTGGAGTGGATGAACATAAGCTCGAAAGATGAGAGAAATCAATAGGGTAGGAATCATTGATGGTCTAAAACAAGAAAATGCGAAACTGGTGTGGAGTTCAGTTTTTTTTGCCCTGGTCTCTACTTCTTTTTTGACAACCAGATACCATATTCCCTGTAATTTCCCACCCCTCCTCCTCTAATTACTCACCCCCTCAACTTTAAGGGGTCATATATCAGCTCAGAGAAATTTTTGTGCAAACCTGTTTAGTGCGTTTTCTTGACTCCCATGACCTCTACCAATTAATTTTTTAGATTTCAATTAAGCACTCGAAAACTTTCGAGATCAAATTCAAAAAATTTCAATTTTTGGGGCTACTCCCTGGGGGTAAAATTACAAAAAATACTGTATTTTCTTTCATTTCAAAATTTTCGCACGGGATTTTTTAAAATAATTTCTTGCAGATCCTGAAAATGAAAATGTTTTGGACAAATTGTTAAAGGTTTTACACTACTCTAATGATTGTGCTGCTCAAATATCAATTAAAAAAACTCCTTCTACCAAATATTATGACCATATGATTTCAGCGAATTCAAAATATTGCTACCTGACTGAACTTTTCTTCAAATGACGAGCCAGCAATAACATTAGAATTTTTTTCTGGTAAACGAGGTATTTTCAAATGAGGTTCTAGCCTATAAACTTCTATTTGATTTAAAAGCAAGCAAATGTCAAATATTTAAACCGTAGTATCATCCCAATCAATTGTGTTTGTGCCTTCCTCTTGCCGGCTTCCATTTTGAGCATTCCAATTGATCACCTTCATGTCTTCGCATAGAGGTTCTCCAATGTTGAATGCACATTTGGAACGTTTGTTTATCGGGGAATTCTATAAATGGTGGAATTCCATATATGCGTGGCTTACATTGAAACATTAATAATTTTCTAAAGCCCTCTCTTGATTTTCAGCTAGTCTGTAATAAGATATTTTTCGTTTGATTTGTAGACATCTTACACTGAAAATGATCAGCAGAATCCCTTGTTATTTAAGCTCGTCTCGTTACTTTGGCTCGTAAGCCATTTGACGTAATCCCGAGTCAGGCTGCAATGACTTTCTTCTTCCTAACGGGAAGTGCGCAACCTTAAGGTGGCGTTCAGACAAAATTTGTACATCAATCGAAAGCTCATGGCATGCCTATTACTGCCTCACTTGCCGATTTTCCTGCCCACGCGTCTACGATGAGAAAATCGAGTTTGAAATATAAGATATGTGTTGTGTAAAGTAGGGCCAAGTTGTTCTCTCCAGTGAGTTAGTGGCGCAGTGGATGTGAAAAACAAAGCCTGAATCACATCCACTGCGCCACTAACTCACTGGAGAGAACAACTTGGCCATACTTTACACAACAAATATCTTTTATTTCAAACTCGATTATCTCATGGTAGACGCGTCGGCAGGAAAATCGAGAAAGTGAGGCAGTAATAGGTACGCCATGAGCTTTCGATTGATGTATAAAGTTTGTCTGAAGGCCACCGTAAGGTTGTGCACTTCCCGTGTTGGACCAGTCCTACCAAAATATTTTTGAAGGGGTTCAAAGGTTCAGACATCATTGTTAAGCTATCATCAAGACCATTTGTGTTGGTTTTATCAGCCATAGAGATGGATGAAGCACTTTGTGAAGTGTCCACATACAACAAACATTTGCTAAAAGAAATAAAGACTATGTGATTTGAGCTATGAAGGTCGTGCCTACCTGCTTTTGCGCTTGATCACATGCCGCTTGAGGATATCCTTGGGTTTCTCCCATGCGGGAGATTTAGTTGCGCTTTTCATGAGCTAATATATATTTTTTAATTTATTAATGTTGGTCAAAATATAAAAGCAAACAAAAATTTATTTATTTGGTTTAAAATATAAATTTCCCGCCGCTTTCATTTTTGAGTGGCTATAGGTTAAAACACCCGTCAAACTCATTAAATCACCCGTCAAATTTATTTTTAAGATGTCAAAGTCAAATTTCGCGCAAAATAAGTAAATGTCCCGTCGAAATATTTAAATCTCCCGTCAAATTCATTTTTAGAATTTTTATACAGTAGACGCTCGATATAACGTACGCTCGTTATAACGTCTGATTTTGGCCGGTCCCTTGAAGGACGTTATATCGAGCGTTGACTGTATTTACTTTCACACCGTCAAGTTCATATTCATGGGCTATTCTCTTTCATTTGACCCCTCAGATATCCGCCACCCTAAGGCCGGTTTCCTGGGGTGGTGGATAACCGATGTTTGACTGTATTAGACGATATTTTCGAAAATTTCCAAAAAAATAAAGGCTAAGCCAACCGATGCGCGCATACCATGTTTATTGGACATCCTTTACATGGCTTCTGCAAAAAAAGACGTGAAATGAGCCGCATAAAGAGGTAGCTGAGTCTACTAAAAACCAGCCTAGATCATTAAGAGAACAATACACATTGGTGTAATAATTCTGCTCGCTGCTAAGGATTTGACTTGGAAAGGATAAGTTTGGATGAGAAATTCACGTACCCTGCAAAAAATATCAATTTGACGGGGTAAAAATATATATTACAATGAAAAATCTGACTACCAGACAATTTCCAATAATTTTGGAAAATTTCGCCCGACAAAAGTTTTAATTTGGTAGCCAAAAATTTTAATTTGACGGGAGATTTACATATTTTGAAGGAACATTTAATTACTCTGCGCGAAATTTAAATTGGACCGGAGATTTGATGAGTTTGACGGGTGTTTTCGATTTGATCCTTTTTGAGTTTGGAGTGTGTGTGTGAGGAGTTATTTAACAGGTTTCTACTAGAATTCATAGCCAGAAAGAATCTTATGTCGAACAGCTAAACAAATGCTTTTAATTAACATGCAACACTAATCTGTAAATTTCAATTAGCTGACTTTTAATGACAAGTCTTAAACGGCATAAAAACATAGATATATTTTGTCACTTTGGAGAGAGTAGCTGTAAGAAAAAATGTCATTCCTTCTTGTAGTTGAGTTCATTATTAATTTTAATAACAGATCTGATAAAAAAATAGATAATAAATTTATGGAACAATAAAGAAATTAATAACAAAATGTTGATAAAAATAGTCAAAAATTATGGAACTCTTCGGGACATAAAATGCCACACCAACCACCACCCCCCCCCCACCCCTCATTAATAAAAGATATACTTACTTGTTAGAGAGACTTCCTTATAACTTTTGGGCGGATTTTTTCGTTTTGAAGAATTAGGAAAAAAGTTTATAGGTGAAATAAAAAGTGACAGCAGAGATAAATGCTTTTTTCTCTTGATCAGATGAGACTGAAATAAAAAGAATACAAAGGTTATCTTGGGATCTTGGATTGCGGTAAAATGTGTGTTAAATTGACTGCTCTTCTTCTTTTTTTCTGTCGATTATTGCATGACTTATCCATAATTGTGAAACTTTGTTTGGTATTGCTTCTTTGAAGTTGTTTAAAGTACAGTCCTCTCTCGATATGGTGCGTCTCACTACAGTGCGGAGTCTCGGTATAGTGCGCCTTGTTCGATGACCAAATGGTTTAGTATACAGTCAATTCTCGATAAATTGAACTCTCCCTACAGCGCGACTCTCGATATAGTGCGCTTTTTCGGCGTCCCCAGCGATCGCAGTATAGCGAGAGGGGACTGTATAATCGAACCTCCTATATACAGGGACCCCTTAAACTTGGTGCCAGTATATAAAATACTACGATATAACAACTGCTTTTATATGGACTTCAATTTCAGGACGGAATTTGAAAATTCGATGCTAAAACAAGCTTTTTAATCTAATTATGGTTTTGTGGAGGATTGTATAAATAAAAGTGTCCTTTGGTTGGATTAAAAACTTGTGCTAGTGTACCTTAACATAGTAACTCCTGCCTGTAGGCACTATTGATCCTTGATATTTATATAAAGACCCGTCGGTATAACGACTTTCACGGCTTCTAGTGGTCCCCGGATAATTGTCTAGACACACAGGAAATAGTGACAGACAAACAGGATTTTCCTCAACTTCAATCAAAACCAAAGAAATCAACACCAAAATCATCGTCCACGCTATTTTACTGAACTTATTATTCGATTAGTTTGCTGTTCTTTCATTTTATCTTGTTCTTCTACACGGTGTCGTATTCTGGTCGGCTTTTTTTTCTTGAAGAGATGAAAATGCTCGAGCATCAAGTTGTGCTTGAGGAACGCCACTTCAGTTGCAATGTTCATTTTTTCGTGCTTTGCTGTGAGTCCCACTTCAAAGAGACCAGTTCCTTTCGATTAAAGTGGCAAAGATTAGCATGTAGTGGAGAATTTGCACGATTTTCTTTTTTTACGGCTTGAGTTCAGAAATCCCCCCCACGGATAGTGATCGGATGGAGGAGATAACTTCATATTCGTGTTTCTCGACCCCGATATCATGAGAAAGCCGCGTGTTTTTTTTGGTTCTGAGAAAAAAATTCTCAAACCACAGGGGGGTGGTTATCATGGTTTTTTAGTCAAAATTTGAAAAATTGGGATTGGCGCTTTTTGAATTTTAAAGGGATTAAGGGCTGTACAGGGAGGGAAGGGAATAGAAGGGGGCCACTAATCACACAGGGGCCACTAACAAGAAGGTGTTGAACATAGTTTTGAATACTGGGGCCTACCGCATAAATAAACTCTGGTATGCATGCTTTTTCATGCATCCAGAGTCACTTTCGAGTGCTTAGGTATGTGTCTAAGGTATGTGGGTGTCCGCATCTCAACTCCAAGCCCCTGCGCACCCGAAGAGACGCATTCACTTACCTTAGACATGGTTCCGAGCTAGACTCTTAATCATAAAATGCATATAGAGTCTATTTTTGCCACGGTCCGAGTTGAAAACATGGTAAGACAGTCGAAGAATACAAGCATTCACCTTTTTAACGTTCTGCCATAAAAGTGGCCCCTTTTATATCCTTCCCCTCCCTATACAGCCTTCAATCCCTTCCAAATTCAAAAGGCCCCAATTTGAAATTTTCAAATTTTGGCTAGAAAACCATCATAGCCACCCCCCCCCCCCCTGTGGTTCGAAATTTTTTTTTTACTCAGAACCAAAAAAAACACGCGGCCTTTTTAATGAAATCAGGGTTGAGAAACACGAATATAAAGTTATCTCCTCCATCCGAGCACTCTCCGTGGGGGAGGGATTCGTCACTGCAACCTTTTTTAATTCTTCATTGCCAATTTTCATGTTTCGGTTAGCGGATGAACTTATTCAGTCATGACCTCTATTGACTTTGAAAAAAGCAAAAACCGCACCTTTCTTTCTTGGCATGCAAACGACAATTTTTTTCGGACACTTGTTGGCTATGGCTATGACACTAGATGGCTATAACACGGTTGCTCTTTTTTTTTTGTTAAACTACCGTATTTATTCCAATAGAAGGCTAGCCTCTATTAGAATGCCAGTTTACAATAGAAGGCCTCCCCCGCACGAAGTGGGTCCAAAATTGATAATATCGAGAAATTTTGCTGTATTTAGGCATTAGATTAGGCGTATAAACATACATAAATATACCGAATATGGTAAGTTTGGAAAATGTCCCAAAAACTACAGGGGGAGAGCAAGGCATTTTTTGATATTTTTTTCAAAAATTTTTAAGTTATGTAGGTCAGCCAAATAACCTAACAACCTCAAACCACCCTAAACCACCCGAACCATCTTAAACCACCTGAAATTACTCCAAACCACTCGGACAAGGATCCCGAAATCGCCGTAAGTACTCTTTTTCCGTAACCGTAACTACCTCTTTTGTGAACAGTTCAAGTGATAAAATGGTTTGTCAAAAAAGGAGTTGAAGAATAGAAAGCCCGCCTCTGAGGGGGTGGCCTTCTATTAGAATAAATACGGTAGTGATTTTTTAACGAATTGGTACCAAATTTCGCTAGCGCTAAATTAGAGGTAATATTCGTATGCTTTTCAATATTTTAAGTACAATTTGAGAGAAAAAAACTATGGTACTCTGCTTGCTTGCGCTAAGCATACTACTGATGTCATTTTCCAAGCCAAGTGAACAATGCATGAGTACAGGTGGACAGAATACTGCCGTTACGCCCACTCGTAAGTTTTTCCATAGCTCCATGTTAAATAGCAATACAGTCGACGCTCGATATAACTTCGCTCAAGGGACCGGCCAAAATGAGACGTCATAACGAGCGAACGTTATATAGAGCATCGTTTTATCGAGAATACACTGTAGTCTGGCCAAAATAAGAATTTTTTCGGGACGTTATATCGAGCGTCCACTGTACCATTATTTGTGGTTGCTATCGACGATTAAAACGATTAGCTTACATCTTGTAAGTTGTGTGTTTCAGCTTGTGTGGCACCAGCAAATTCCGCTGGCATTATTATTGATGTGAATCCTGCCACACAGATAAATTCTATGGGCACAGCCCTTGGTTTGAAGCCTGCTTGAATGTAATATTTTTTTATCTAATTTTGGTTTAGGCACATGTCCCTGTTCCAATGGACTAGTTCAAAGTTTCTTTGCGGACGGGGGTAATAATCAGGTTGGAATTTTAAAAAAATCAATAATTTCCATTATTTCATTTCATCGTTAGGCAAACGCCATAGCTGCTCTGGATGTTCAATGCACAGACATTGTGAGACTATTTTTGGCAATACTTTTTTGGTACCAAATATAATTAGTTCTGTGCCGAATTTGACTTGTACCTCATTTACTGTTTTTCAGTACCAAAATGTGCAACCCCCACCAGGACCAAATGCTTTCATTTTTCGTGTTGCTACCATCTTGGGGTCATTTTCGTCACTAATTATTTTTTCGCAAAAAATTTCCTTGGGGGACCAAGGTTGCATTTTCGGTTTAAAAAATTGGGTCACCTTAATGCTCTATGCCAAAGTCGAAACCCCAGAAAAAAATTATTAGGCCATTATTGAAAAAATTCTGAAAATGATTGGTCTCTTGTTTTTGGCTAATTTAGTAAAAATTTTTTAATAAAAATCAATCGGGATTTAAAAAATAACAGGGTGGCGCAAATTTTTTGCAGTTTTAGGGAGGGCTATAAACTTTTTATTTTTCCATTTTTTTCCAAACATCCTTAAAAATTTTGTCTAATAAAAATCTAGAAAATATATGGAAAAATAAAAATGATACAGCCTTTAATAATCTGCGAACAATCTACGCAACCCTGTATAATTAGTACAAATAAAATATTGCCAGACTGTTTTGACGGTCAGTTCTAAAGTTAAAAAAGTATTTTTAGGCCAACAATTTTTGCGTCTGTGGCGTTAATGGACTATGTTAGTTTACTTACTTGTATAATTTTAAAGGCTCTATTCCACAGTGGGGGGGGGGGTTTCGCCTTGAGCCCTGTTATTTTTTAATGTGATTTTTACATTAAAACTTAAGAAAGAGTAGGCCAGAGTATATTAAGATGGATTTAAACATGAGTTTAAGATATGTTTTAGTCCGTCCAAACATGCGCTGCCCTACCCTTGCCCAAGCCTAAGGCCTAAAAATCACAAAAAAACAACAGGGGACCAAGGCGAAAAACACCTGCCATTGTAAAATAGAACCATTTGAAGCTTCTGAGGGCTTACAAGAAAGTCTTAAAAAGCGCTGACTTGAATGAGTTTTCATACATTCTATGTAGGTTACACGGCAATGGGATCCCTGACAGACGTCCAGTTCTACAGTTCCTGCACTAATGGCGGTAGGTTTGATGACAACACTTTTTTAGCATCTTCGTGTAAATACCAGTGGTGTGGGATCTGGAGCCGGCTCCGAGAGGAGTTTGAAATTTCGCACTTATTAACATTTATTTACAATTAGAAATCTCGAAGACAATTTTTGCGAAACTTGAAAAAAATTTTGGCTATGATATTTTGAACTACCTTTTCATATTCTAAATAAATTCTTCTTTCTAACTATGGATCTCGTTCCTTTTCTGCAAAGCCTACTTTTCAGAATTTGATTACCGTACATATATAAAGAGTATAAAAGGGATTCTCGGAGCCGTATGGAACCTATGGAGCGGGATCCAGATTTCTGCTGGTCAATGTCGCTGGTCAATGTCCTATTATAGTGTGCAACATGTATACACTGCTAATTACTAACCAGCCTACCGATGGGATTGTCAGCAATGATGGTGGAACATCCACTTTTACTTTCCAACAACAACTCGATGCTAATGGTAGCTATTATTTAGGCAAATAATTTAAAAAACTGAAGTTTAGGAAACCCGATTCTATTCAACCCAAATACCAATCCGTAAGTCTAGTTTACAAATTTTCTCTCTAATAGAATAGAAGGTCTAATAGAAGGTTTAGAGAGGTGTGTGGTACAATTCTACTTAGTAGCCTCAAAAAGTAATAAAATTGTGAAAGATTTTTTTTGTTAGACTAGATTATATACTAAAATTGGCTAAAGTAAACAATCCCCCTGGCCATAGGGACTGCGTTGTTCTCCGGGCCCGTCCCCGTCTCCGTCCGGACAGCGCCGAAAAGTGAGACGGTCGGACGGCCGCCGTCCGGCAAAAAGAAAGTGGACGGCTGGCGAATTTTTTTTTCATAAGACGGCCGGCGGATGGCGGGCAAAAAACGCCGTCCAATTTTTGATTTTCTTTTGCATTTTTGCTTTGAGGGACTAAGGTAACTTAACTTAAAAGGGTACGTGGATTTTTCTGGAAGTCCATAAAGATCGGATTTGAACATAGTTTTGTCAACTGGGGCCTACCGCACAAAGAAACTCTGGTAAAAATACATGTTTTATGCATCCAGAGTCACTTTTGAGTGATTTGTGTCTGAGGTATGTCGGTGTGCGCATCTCAACCCCGAGCCACCAAGGCCCCCATAAGGCATTATTTTTCAACCTCTAAAAATCGGAAAATTTTGAGGTCGATGAGATTTTTGGGCAGTCGACCAGAATCTGAAAAGTTGAATAAGGAGAGCTCGTGCTAATTAAAAAAACGCAAAAAACAGATTTGTGAAATGTTTTCTCTAGGCTGAGATATGAAGTAGGTAGGGTGGGGGATTATTAGAGAGTGGGGATAAATAGAGAATATACGGTAAGTGGATTTACTAGGTAAAATAGTTCCAATTGGAGCTTCTATTTTTCAACCCTTTCATAAGAGAAAGGCATCCATTAGAAAAATACGATGGCTAAAAAATTTGTTTTAGACCAGCCTACCTTAGGGCAGCTTCAGTGAGTTGTGGAGGTGTCAGAATATTCAGAGTAATTATTTTTAAATTCTTTAAAGCACAAATATTAAAAGAAATGTGTTAAGGTGCCACTTGCACTGGTCAGTTTTTATCATTCTCGTATTTACTTTGAAATCATGTAGATTGTAAAACTAAAAAGACAATTTTAGGTCCATTCGCAACTGCAGCCGGCAAAAAAAGAAAGTAGACCAAGGATAGTTTTGTGAAATGAGAATTTTTATAATTTTTGTTATTCCTCTGATGAGAAAAGTAATAATAATAAATGTTTTAAAAAGGAAAATTTGCAATTTTGTAGTTTTTCTCAATACTCGCTCGACCCTTCAAAAAATTGACATTGAGTATTCGGGTCTAAAAAATGCGCTGGGTACTATTCTAGCCAAATTTTCATAAAATTTGTCAAGCTATAAGCGCCTAAAGTTTTCACATTATATAGCAGACACATTGTTAGATCAAACTGAGTCGAACTGCGTTTACAGAAATTTGGAATACAGTCGAGTCTCGATTTAACGTACCCCCAATTTAACGTACCCTTCGATTAAACGTACCCCTAGGGCGGTCCCTCCAATAATAAACTCCGTCAAATTTACCCCCGATATAACGTACCCCTCGATTTAACGTACCCCTAGGGCCGGTCCCCAGGGGTACGTTAAATCGAGACTCGACTGTACGGCTTAAAACACTAATTATGACGGCACAATCGTATTTCACATTTAACGCAACATTTTCGAAAGTTTTTGCTTCTGAATTAATTTTTTTGTAGTAGGATGCTATAAAATGTACAAATAACAACAACTTTATTTGTAAAAAATTCAACAACAGCAACAACTGTACTCATGAGCACCACAATTTATTAGTATTTTCAAAGCTCAGAAATGAGTTAGATGGTTCTTTTTCATTAATCAAATTCAGACCAACGATTTTTTTGTGATTTCCAAACCTAACTCGTTTTTCTTCAGGTTCATATTCATCTTGCTCTTCTTGGTCATCATCATCATCCTGAGATACTGAAGAATTGTCGGGGAGGGTACTTTCCATTGAGTTTAATTTCGCTAGTGATTTGTTGAAGACAGAGTCGAAAATCTGTTCTGAAGTCTGCCAAACTACACCCACTTCATGATCCTGCATTTTTTGATCGATAAATTGGGCCTTATCTGCCACTTTCTTGTGCCAGTGTTGTTGAATTGCCTGAATAATGAGAATCAACGCGAAAAGTGCTTTAAAGGGGCATGTGCACGCTAATAAGAGGTGGTGCCCGGGAATTCAAATTTATTTCCTAATCATTGAACTTCTGTACGAATTTTTCAACTTGGTTTCTAACAGAACAAGGCCTAGAATTGAATTTAAGGTATGGTTTTGTTAGGAATCAAGTTGAAAAATCAGTCCACAAGTTAAATGATGAGGAAAAAAAATTGAATTCCCGGGCACCACCTCTTATCAGAGTGGGTTGCCCCTTTAAAGGTCACATTTTGAGATACTGGCCTTCCGCCCAAGGAAGACGGAAAGTCGGAAATTTAGGCATTCAGGTTTTTTTACTGGATATCCTATTTATCATACGCTGAACACGATGATTCTATCAGATTTTGTGTGTACATAGTTCATTTTCGAGATATCGACTTTGGAAGTTGGGTACTCGAGGAGGTACTGAATCCGTGGATGTCTAGCATATTTTCCTTTGCAGGCGGGTTATTCCCAACTCACATCCCAACACATTATATATCACTAGATAGCCAAGGAAGTGAGCATTCTAATGGTGTATTAACATTGCAGTGTTTATGTTTTTTATTAGGATTATGAGCATTTTAATTCAAAGCTTCCAGGATTTTTTGTCAACTCGCCCAGCACTGAATTATTTCAGGCCATCATACCGTGATAAAAAAAATACACCAAGTAATAGCCCTTTTTCTAAGCTACAAAATGGTATAAAATGCGCTGCCCTAAGTCTGAACCTAAACTAAGCTAAATATAATAAAAACCCCGAAAATGGGTAAAAACCCAACTCGTATAGATTTTTAACGAACTTTTCTAACTTTTTATTAGAAATCGTTTTTATTAGAAATGAAAAGCCACCCCTGATACCAAAATTTCTACTTCTTTACAAATGTTTCTCGTATCGTACTAAGCAAAAAAACTGATTTAAACGGGCATGCTCACCTGTTAAAATTTGTCCCCGCCAATTCAATTTTTTTTCTAAATCATTGAACTTTTTTACAGATTTTTCAGCTCGGTTCTAACAAAACAAGGCCTAGAATTTAATTTTAGGTATGGTTTTGTTAGGAATCAAGTTGAAAAATCAGTCCACAAGTTCAATGATTAGGAAAAATTTTGAATTGCCGGGCACCACCTATTATTAGCGTGGGCATACTCCTTTAAAGGGCATGCCCGTGCGTTAAGGCGCGAACCAGCAGTTTTTTTCGAATTTTTTCGAATCGTCCCGTTTTTCACTCGTTCTGCGTCAAATCTGATATAGATGACCTTATACTGCTTTTAAAAACTAGACAGAAAACTTAAAACATCTAGACGAGAACGAATGTAAAAATTTATCGAGAAAGAAAGAACTGCTGGTTTGCGCCTTTTCTCCCCATCGGGCACGATCATGCCCCTTTAAGACGTCGTTTTAAGTCACTTTTCAAAAAATTTGGGTGGGTGGCCAACTGCAGAAGTACCGCACGATAAATAGGGTATCCAGTAAAAAACCTCAATGCCTAAATTTCCGACTTTCCGACGCAAGGTATGTTTTCTAATTAACCATAATCTCGATTAATACTACCCTTGGAGGGAGTTGGAAACCGATTTTAAGCTTTTTTTTTTAACTTTTGAAGAAATTTATGTGTTTATGCGATAAAAATAAAGTGAAAGTGTGTAAAACATTAACTATTTTCGGCAAAATATTGGGTTTTCAATTTCCGGTTCTAGTCTTAGCAACAGGGAAATTTTGGTTCTGGTTCCGATTTCAGCAAAAAAAATTGCTTTTCCAGTCTAAATACCGATTGCAATCCAACTATTCTATCAGTGATGAACAGTTATTTAGATTGAGGTTAGGACGATATTTTTTTAGAAAACTGATATAGCTTTTTCCTTGAAACCCTACGTCTCGCAATATGGGGTTAAAGCGGCTAGGGGAGACTTGGCAAAAACGGAAATTGCCAAATGTATGTTTTGCCGAAACGAAATTTGCCAAAACAAAAATGGTCAAGTCACATTTTGCCAAAATCAAATTTGTCAAATCGAGGTTTGCCAAGAGTAGGTTTCGCCTAAAAGAAATAGGGTAGCAATTTAGAGTTGAGAAAACTCTTTCAAGTGAAATATACGTTTGGAAAGTTTTATTTTAGCAAATGTCGATACGGTAAACTGCGTTCTGGCGAATTTCGATTAGGCACTTTCGATTAGCCAATATTCATTCCGGTAAATTTCGTTTCGACAAATTTCGTTTTTGGCAAGTCTCCCCTAAGTCCCGCAAGTTCGCCCGTCAAAGCTAACTAACCTTAATCTCCCATAAAAGAATTGTTAGCGCCACACTTCTGTAAATCTCGTTCACTTTCATCATAGTGGTCTTGTTCTAACACACCTAAACACATTTTCAAATGACACGGCAACTGTAATGGCTTGCTCACGTTGTTAGAGTTAGAGTTCGAGTTAGAGTTCGGGTAAGAGGTATTCACGTAAACAAAACCCGAACTCTAACAACGTGAACAAGCCATAAACAATGTATTTACTCGGATTTTCTCTGTTCAGCAAAATCGAATGAGCCACTTCATGTCTTTTTAGTATGTTCTTGATTGAAGTCAGCAAAGGTAGCTGGCAATGAAGTGGGGAATATAGCAAGACTCTTGATAGCTTCTTCAAGAAAGCTACAATAATGTAGACTGGCACATGGCTGCAAAATGGTTTTCTGATCATCTAATATCGCTTTTTCTTGTAAAAAAGTCCTACCTAGATGATAGAATTAAATCAATTAAACTAAAAAACTTCTGTGCATAATTTGAATAACAGATATTTGAGGATATAGTGGAGTAGACATCCGAGTAAAAGTTTGGGTGTTCACTGTAATTTAAAGTGTATAATTAAAGCAAAATAATTATTAGTTTACTCACAAATTGTTTTTGACAATTAACTTGAAGATGCCGGCCAAGGAAAGGACAGCTAAGTATCCTCCGCTGTTGAATGTCTAAATGGTTAAATTATAAAAGTTTCGAATTGGCGAAAAGTACTTTTTTGTAAAGTGACTCGAAAACCTACACTACATAAGCTTAAACCAGTGTTTAGGATGTTTAACAATGGTTCATGGTGGGATTCTCAGCGATTAAGCTCACAAAAGGCGACTGAGCGCCCTACCACCCCCCCCTTTCCCGAAAATTATTAGCGTAATTGCCTTTTCGCAAAAATTCAATAATGTAACATGTTGTGCTTTTCAATTTAATAACGCTTTTTCGAATCGTGAAGAGTCAGTTTTTACCAGCCTGATTTTAGCCAGCCCTTACCATGATCTATCTAAAAATCCAATCCACCATTATTTTCACACCAAACTACATCAGACCACCATTGTGTGCCCACACTACCAAAAAGTAGCCCAAGAGCCCAGATCGGTGTTGGACCCACACACCTCTTTTTGATACATCAAAAATACAATCGAAGATTTGATGGGTTATAAGAATCCAGCTCTTAAAATTTACGCAAATGCACATGCGTTGGAAATGCACATGCGTTTTCAAAAACGCAACCAATCAAACAAATTCCAATCCAATCCTTGGATTCCACGTAACGAGCTGGTAACACTCTCCAAGCACAATAAGACAAACCCTCCTTCAAACCGCGGTTTTCACTACCGGAATGAGGTAATTGTTGGTTTGGCGCTCTCTGACTATTTTTTTCATAAAATTATTTTTATTTGAAGATATTGGAATTCTTGCGATTGTCATGACCAAAATAAACGAAAATTATCAGCGGAAGATTTCGAAATCTTAGGTAAAACCGTCACGGACCATAGGTGGAGACGATGTTTCGAAAATGTTGTTATATCGAGACTTTTGATTCGAGAGTCGATTGTAACATAAAAAGTTCCTAGATAATTTCTTTGAGAACCGAAAATTCATTTACCCTGTAAAGAAAGTCACTGAAGAGTTCCGTGCTCGGCAGCAAATCCATCAATTTTTCTACAAAATGAGGAACCACAAACAGTAGCATAGAATTGGATAACTAAAGCATAAACTGAGCTAAAAAAACTATCAAAAATTTGCAGTACCTGAAGACCAGACACTTCTAGCCAAGCTTTTCGCATGCATTCGTAGCACAACTCTTTTACTATTTTCAAAGCTGAAATCATAAAGCTTAGGTCTTATTTTTCTAAAATAGACACTTTTCTTGCCTTTGCCTTTCTTATTCGGGCTGCAAATCGCAGCACTGGACGGCATAGGGTGAAACCGTAAAAACCAGATAATTTTCCATTTGCATTCTTCAGTTGTAGCATTCTGAAATTGTATATATATTCCAGGCGAAAAACTTAAAACTGTCTACCATAATCTGAGGTGTAAGCTTTTTCAATGTGATCACAAGAATGTCGGAGAACTTAAAAATTTGTTTCGACAAATCTTTAATTCTGTTCTTAGTAGATAACTCTTCTGTCATCAGAAACTTGACAATTCCTAAACAAGAGTACCTGATTCTGCTTAAATTAGAAGTTTAGCCCAATAACTGACCTCAGCAAAAGTGCTCATGTATTGTTCCAATTCTTCTGAGGAATCAGACAACTCATCGGAAACTTTTTTCATGTCGTTTAATATTACCTGAAATGTGAACATTTTGCGTAACAAATAGGGCTATTTCCCTCCAGGTCGCGAAATCAACCCCACTTTCCGACTCGTTCGATTTTTCATTTTTTTGCATTTTTTCATTATTAGTAGGCTGGCAGACGCGGAATAGACTTTTTTGAATGTTTTTCAAATTTAGCTTCGATTATGTCAAGTTTTTTTTCTCGGTGATAGCTCAAATGAAAGAGAACTTAGGTCTTATTTTTCTTTAGAATATAGAGTGCCTAGGTATGCTTTTTTCGACTTTTTAAATCGTAGAATAGTTTTTTGCATAATTTTTGCAACTTTTGTTCACAAACCTAGGCACTCGATATTTTAAATATAGCTGGCTTTTTTCTCTTTCATTCCAGCTATTACCGAGAAAAACTTATCATAATCGAAATTAAAATTTGAAGACATTCAAAAAGTCAAGTCTGCGTCTGCCAACCCTAATTATTAGCCCGTTCGACGTAAAAACGAAAAGTATATGTAGATCATAAATATCAGATTTTCAAGCTTCCTTTCAAAAATTTGGGTACAGGTCATATGAAAGTACAGGTTTGACGTCAAATTCAAGGCAAAAAGTAATGCAAGGTTTAATTTTGCATGAGCTGAGCGACATTTCTGACATTTCAGAGTATGATGATACACCAAAAGAAAGCTAAGGATGTCTTCTTTCAGATCAAGTTTTTAAAATATATAATTTAGAAAACGGGAAGCTTGTAGTTTGAAACAAGTTTTTCTAGTCAAATTAGAGGAGCTTTTTAATTTCCCGCTAAATTTCGCTTAAAGCTTAAAATGCGCGTTTTAGGATTATTTGAAGTGACTTAAAAGCCGTGGCCAAACATGAAAAAATGGGGTACAAAATGAAGACTGTGTGCTTTTTCAGTGGATTACTTTCCCTGCCGATTAACAAGAAAATCAGCTTCAGAGTTATTTTTTCAGATGGGTTACATGTTCAATAAAAATAAAAATTTCTAAACAATTAGGTATACTTTCTTTCCTAGTTACAAGTGGACCGATTTCTCACCATTTCGCTGTATTATTGTTACCCATTGCTACCTTGTTTTAGACGATTTTATATTAGAAACCTTTGCCCAAATGCCAAAAAAGCGCCCGAGAAACTGCTTAATTCCCGGAAAACGGCCTTTTGCATTTTGATACCGTATTACTGCTTCTTCCTCTTCACTGCTACATTCCCATGACCTAGTTTTAAGAAAAAAGTAATACAAGAATTTCATTAATAGGTTTTACAAAATCCTAAAAACCCCTTTTGCGACCCGTAAATAATAACTTTTTCATATCGTTTTCTTTTTTGTAAAAGGACTGGTGGCAGCAACGTTTGAGATGTCAGCACTCCTGCGTTTTACCCAGAAATTCTACCTGAACATCATCTTGTCCACTTAGTCTCTTCGCATCAAGAATGGCCTTTTTAGATTTCATCTTTCAATGTTGCTGGAAAAAGGCTACAAGAAATAGTTTTCGTCTGCGAAAATGAATATTAGGCACACAAATATTTTACGATCCACCAAAAATACTCTTACGATCCACTTTTTGAAAAGTAATCAAAAATTGTGTTTAAATAAAAATTAGTCCCGACAGGAAAGTATGCTTAGGCAATGCTAGACAAAATTAGACAAAGTGAAGCTGAAGCGGGTAAAATTGTCATCAATTATTTTCTTTTTCTTCCTTCTATCACGCTCACCTTTCTTTTGTTGTTGTTTTTTCTTGAAGTTGTACCTGGTTGGTGCGGCTAACCAACCTGATTGATTTATCAACCTATTTCAGATCAAACGTGATAGATTTCAAATATGTCAGTGGAACTGTTATGGAGGTATGTTTTGTTATCTCTTAATCTAGTGAACCTAAAGATGCACTTTTTTCAGCACGCTTCGTCAGAACCTCACAAAAATGAAGAGAAGGCAATCAAGTATTTGACTAATTTTGGTAAAAATTGTTGGTTTTGTAAAACTGTACTGGTTTTTGGTGCCGATATCGAGCATTTTTCTGTAAACCATTAGAATAAGTTAAGATGACTGAGTTAGGAATAACCTTTATTGCTTTGCGCTGAAGTTTATAGATGACGAAGAAAAGCCAATATCAGAGTCCTGCCAATTTTATAAGACAAATTTTGATGGGTTTATGATATTTGAAAGACTTGGGATCGCAAATTCTAGGTTAGATCAGAAAAAAAAGTCGCGCCTTAATTGTACATTGCTATAAATTCCCTCGCAGAAACCTAGTTTTGTTTAAAATTATGAGATAATGCGTTGCTCCGGATATTTTTTCGCGTTAATGTGTTTTGGAATGGTCCGAAGTTCAGGATTCGCGACCAAATAAAAAAATTCACATCCCTATGGGTGTGGATTCTTTTTGCAAATTTGCTAAGGTTTTAAAAAGATTTCAAAAACTTATAATTTTTTTTGCCAAAATTTATGCAAATTTGTGATTTTTTTCGGAGAAATTTACAAAAAAAAACCGATTTTTTTTGAGATTAACTGTAGGCCGGCGGGAAACGGGATGGGAAGTTGTCAAAAACTTTCGAAAATCAACAAGTACTACGATGTTAATGTATTTGATTGTATTCTAAATTTATCCTGAATGTGAACTTAATATGTCTAACATTTTAGTGAAATCTACAGTCAATGATGAGGAGGCATCAAGAAGAAAGAGGAGAGTATTATGGAGTTGGCGGCATTCTGGCCAAGAACAAGCGCACTCAAGAGCTTCGCAAAATGATTGAAAATGCTCGTCCCTTTCTCACCTCTCTTGAAAGGCTAAAGCAGCCAGCTAGTGCGTGAGTTAGTGGACCTGTGTCTGATGATTGAGGATCAGTCGAATTCTCTGGATGGAGATATCAAGGTATTTGTTTTGATTTTACCACGGCCGATTTTATTATTTATCGTTTCAAATTTAAGGTGGACCTGTGCAAGGAATGCATCCAATGGGCTGAAGATCACAATCGAGCTTTTCTACGCCAAACGCTTCAAGCTCGTTTGGTCCGGCTTCTCAATGATTTGGCCGCTACATCCAGTCCTTGCAGCTAGGTAGGTATCAGACAATTACGATCAAAAAGGATAGCCCGGAAAAACCCAAAAATAAAACTTAAATCCAACTTGACCATCTAATAAGTGTATTTTCGACTAATCAAACACCTTTGGCTGTGAACAGGCTAATTTTGATTTTTAAACGATTCCTTTTTTAACTTAGCAACTTCAATGTAGCCAAGGCTGCGATCCGTAATCTTTAAAATATTCGCATTTTTTGGGGCCCCAAATCTGTTTTATTTTTGACGTCTTACGTCAAAAAATGTTTCTTCAAAAAATCAATAAGCAGTATTTTTCGAAATATTTGAAACACATCCTAGAATGAAGCCAGAAATTCGCACAATTCACAACCCATCAAGTAGTTTGCAATAAGTCATATTTTAAGGCACTAAAATTCTTAATCCTTAGTTAAATGCCACCTTGGATAATCAATAACACAGGGTTGAGGAGAAAATATTTCAACGAACAACTTTGCGACTTTTTATTTATTGGGTTAAAAGTGATTTTTTATATAATTCATCATTCAATTAGCATATAATTTCCCAATTTTATATTTACTGTCAAAAATTTTAAACTCCATCTATAATTTACTGAAACTTCAAAACCCATAAGAAATAAAATTCGCAAAGTGGGTCATTGCCAAACTTTCCCGTGAACCTAATATAATTTGAGCCAGAAAACTAAAATTTGCCACATAAAGCGGTTTATTGCCACAAAGCTAAAATGTGACACGAAAATTCTATAATTGAGGCTGAAATTTGTCATAGATATTATGAAAAAGATGAAATGTTCCATGAAAATGACTTTTTGTGGCATATTTTAGCCTTAATCGTCCGTGATTTTTGAAGGATTAGTACATCGAATAGACTGATATTGATCTTCATAAGCCTGTATTTTTTAGCTGTTTCCTTGGTCCGAGAGCTTAAAAAGGTGGACGACAAAGACTTGATTGTGGAAGTGCAGTTGGAGGAGAGCAAAGCTTGCTACCATCTGTCTAATTTGGCAAAAGCTAGAGGTAAATTAACTACATATTGTTTGTCATTATCCTATGGTTTTCAATGATTGCCCAATTTAAGCTGCATTGACTTCTGCTAGAACAACAGCCAACTCTATGTACATCCCTCCAAAAATGCAGGTGAGCCAATATCATGGTCTTTCAAGTATTATTTTTTAGCTGAATGGTTTTTCAGGCAGCTCTTGACATGCAGTCAGCTATCTTGCATGCTGATGAACGAGATTTCAAAACGGCATTCTCCTACTTCTATGAAGCATTTGAAGGGTATGTTGTTAGAAACAGCTGACAGGAAAACAACAGACGTTGCTGGAAAACCTCATGTTTCTGTTAACTCAAAATACTGTTAACTCGATCTGCGTTGACAGTTTTTCAAATTTCACTCCAGAAAAAAAGTTATGACTCTTCAAAGTGTATCAAATTTCTTGGGACACCTGTACAATAAAAATTGATGGGTTTCACAAGTTAAATTTGATGGTTTTCGATCAATTTGTAAAAGTTAAATCGCTGTTGCAATTAATTACAGTGTGAAACTCATTAGAGTAGTCTTTGTTGTAATTTTAATACATTTGAATAACATCCATCAATGAGCTTAACTACAAAATGATTTACGAAACTTTCCTTAGTGTCTTCCTTTACAGCTAACCAATGAAAACATTGGCGACAAAGTTTGAATTTAGATATGACTCAGTCAACGAGACTGTTGAAGCTATGCGAGCCTTGAAATACATGTTGCTCAGCAAGGTATGATTGTGCAACGTATACAAAATAAAAGCCTGAATTTGGTGTTTTCAGATCATGCTTGACTTGCCAGATGAAGTGAACACTATTCTCTCGCACAAACATGCCACCAAATATTCGGGTCCTGATTTGGAGGCAATGAAAGCCATTGCTGCCGCTGCAAAGAAACGTACGTTTATTAGTTTGAGTCAAATACACGTTGAAAAACAAAAGACTCGCAGAAAGCGAAAAAATTGCATGAAATGGGACGGTGAACGTTGGATGAGAAGTCTTGCTAATAATTTCTCTCCTGGTTCACCTTTTTGACCGGTCAAGCCAAATGCTTTTTGAATTGTCATATGGGTTTATAGGTTTCAGACTAGATTTCTAATAAATTTTCTAACTCAGCCGTAGCACGTTTCTGAACATGCCCTATAAAAATTAATGCCGGAAGTGAAAAATTTATTGGTCTACACATTGCAATCTATTAAAAATGTAATTGAAAAGTAAATTTAGGATCCTTGGCCGACTTTATCGGGTAAATTAGTTTTTTAAAGGGGCATATTCGTGCGCGATGAAACACAATTTTCAAAAGAGAAAAGGCGCGAACCAGGCGTGCCAGAGATTTGAAAAAGATTTAAATTTTTTATATGAATTTCAAATTTCATCAAACCCAGCAATTGTGTGTGCAGCGAAAGGCATTAGTACTCAACTTATCCCCTATCATTCAGCCGGGTCGGGTCTCGAGGTTGAAACTGAGCTGGACCTCTTCGGAGTGTCTCGTGCTCTGAGTTTTGGATTCGCTGAGCCTTTGGTTCGGTTGTTGGTTTATGTAACGTAACTGCTTCCTATTGGTTATCCTCGATTTCGGTTCAGGTAACCGAAATCGAAAATCTTGTTTACCTGACAGATCTACAAAAAAGCGAGAAAATGCGAGAAGAGTTGGTATGAAAAATTGGATTATTACTTGTTCCGCCCTGTTCGCTATACAGAGTGTGCAGCCACGCACAGATAGAAGCCGAACCAAAGGCAAATCTAAAACTCGACAGAAAACCGAAATCGAGGGATAACCAACCGGAAGCATTTACCCGAACAAACAACCGAACCAAAGGCTCGGCGAATTCAAAACTCAGAGCACGAGACACTCCGAAGAGGTACAGCTCAATTTCAACTCGGGACCCAACCCGGTTGATTAATGGTGGTTAAGTTGAGTACTCATGCCTTTCGCTGCACACACAATTGCTGGGTTTGACGAAATTCAAAATTCATATACAAAATTTAAATCTTTTTCAAATCTCTGGCACGCCTGGTTCGCGCCTTTTCTATTTTAAAAATTGTGTTTCATCACGCACGAACATGCCCCTTTAAAAGGGTAATCCAAAAAGTTAGGCTATTTTTAAATTTTCAGGCTTTTGGCAATTACTGCAATGAGCTACAATGTGACCCTGTTGTGAAAAAGCGTAAAAATCAATATTTTCTTATAGTACATATTAGCAATAATAGCTTACAGATTTCAACTCTTTGAGTGATAGCATGCTGGAGAAGGACCTTTGCCGTATTATTGAGCCATACTCCTTTGTCCAGCTCTCACACATTGCAGCATCAATTGACTTGGGTTCGTCACACATAAAAAAAAATTTAAACTTCGATTTATATTAATGTGTTCTAATTGTAGGTCAAGATAAAGTAGAAAAGAAATTGTCCCAAATGTAAACATTTTTTTAGTTTAAATTAACAAGAAAAACCATAATAATTTTTAGGATCCTTGATAAAAAGTTCTCTGGTGAGTAAGATATTGATTTTTTGTAGCAATTCGGAAAAACTCACCGCAGTTGATTCTGGAAAATCTACCTGAGCCAATTGCCTTCTCATTCCCCCAAGCTGATTTTTTTTGTGGAACATTTTTTCTTTCGATATTTTGTTGAGTTTTAACTGCTTTTTAAAATTAGATTGTGAAAAATTTAAGAAAAAAGCAAATAAAACTATAAAAAGCCAAAAAAATTTCCAAAAAAATCAGCATGGGGATACCAAGGCAATTTGCTGGGTTGGTGATCTAGAATTGAGCATATTTTTTATGGCAGAGAGACACAAGAAGCTTTGGTACTTCTTTAGTCCCCCCCATACTCGTATTTGTTGAAAAGTGACCCAAAATTACCAACCGAACTCATTTTTTCTGCACAACAAGATACGAGAAGCATTTCAAACAAACACTTTCTGTGGAAGAAAAATTAAATTTTGCCAAAAAACTTTGACACCCGACTCGTGGGGCTAGATGGTCTTTTTCGGGTATTTTAGGGTCATTTTGGGTGATTTATCTCATTTTCCTTGCTGGAACTGGGCAAAAATAGTCTCTAAATGCATTTTTGATCAAGAGTCTTGCTCGGAATCATGTCTAAGGTAAGTGAGGGCGGGCATCTCTAACCAATCAAGCCCCCTGCGCCCCTGAAGGGCGCGCAGAGGGCTTGGTTGGTTAGCAGGGGCTCGGTTGCTTGGGGTTGAGATGCGCACACACACATACCTGAGACATAAATCAATCGAAAATCACTCTGGATGCATAAAATGCATATGCAGAGTTTCTTCTAACATACCAGAGTTTCTTTATGCGGTAGGCCCCAGAAAGTAAAAAACTGTTCGAAATCTAGCATCTTTACCTAGATTTTGCTTAAAAAAAGTTAAAATGTGGTCAAAAATACTTTAAAAAGACCATCTACCACCAAGGGGTTGGTGGCAATTTTTTTTAATAAAATTCAACTTTTCTTATTCACAAAGTGTTTAGAAATACTTCTCGTACCTTGTTGTGCAGAAAAAATCAGTTGATGGGGTGATTTTAGGTCACTTTTCAAAACATCCGAGTATGGGGGAACTAAAGAAGTGCCGAAACTTTTATGATCTAATATGAATCTAAAATTTATAGGAAGTCTGCACCAAGACGATGGTATGCTCATCGTGTATGATGTAGAAGAGCCAGACCCCACCTTCCAATATGCGGTTGAAACCATCCACTCAATGGAGAGGTTGTAGATGCTCTGTATTCTCGTGCAAAGAAAATCCGTTAAAGCAAAATATTCGTGATTGTATCTTTATAAGGCTCCTCCTATTTTTGTATTGATTGATATGTTTTCTTTATCTATTGTTTTCATTGTATTCGCACGTTTGAAAATAAGTAATTTTCGGGCAACTTTTTTCTTCTTTGTTCCGCACTCTTTTCGGCAGCACCATCTTTTTCTTAAAATATGATACTAGTCTGAAAAGGTTTTCAAAAATAGTGAATATATACAAAATATATGGAAACCTGCCCAAGATTTATTTTTTAGTCTATTCTATCTAAGTGTTTAATCTACTTTTGTTCTTTAAGAAGGCACAAAAGATACCTAAATCGAAGTAGGCGCAAAAAAAAATCTCAAAACCAGTTTCGGGTCCGAAAAATCAGGAATTTGAACAGACGCTTGTTCAAATTAAGTGGTCTTAGTATTTAGTCGGGATGATTTTTTGCCCGGGTCTCCAACGTTGATTTTTGATATTTTTGGAAGACTCCAAAATAAACTTGTTTTTTCAACTTAAAATTAAATGGACTGACCAGGTATAAGATACACATACATCTTGAAAGTTTGTTTCGTAAACTTCTCAAAATAACTCCACTTCTTAGCTCTAGGTTTTTTCTAAATACCGACTCCGCAATTCATGAAGTTGGTTGTCTTTAGTATCAGGTAGTTCAAATATTCTTTTATCGACTTTGTGATGAGTTGCAAAAAAATTTTATGGTTTAAATCTACAAAAGAATTTCGATGGGTTTCACATATTAAATTTTTCCTTCAACATTTTGAGTTTTGGCCTCTTTAGTAAAATTAACTCTGAATTTCATGCTGATTATTTTAGTATATACATTAAGGGTGGCTTAATATTCGAAATACGGGATAAATAAACTCTTTTAACTATTTTGTGTTCAGCGTGTTCAGCATGGCTGATTGGCTTATTAAAGTGATCTTCGAATTCAAAACTCACTGTCAAATTTTGAATTCTGATTGAAACAACAAACATTTGAATATTTATTGACAGTGAGTTTTAAACTTGAAAATCCCGTTTTTAAGCACACATACCATACTGAACACGAATCCAGTGTCAAAATTTTAGGTTTGAGTAGGAGTTTTACGTCAAAAAAAATTTTGGGGTTCATTTTTTGATTTTTTGTGACTTTTGCCTACCACTATAAAACCCATTTTTTATAATGTACATCCTCGCAGTTATTGAAAGTTATTAAAAGTAATGCAAGAAAGAAACACAAAAGGTCCAAGGCAAAAAATTCCCGGCTATATACTAGCCCAACATAAAGCCAAAATTTTAAATCACACAGTTTTGTTTTAATCAGTTTAAACTTAGTGACTTTTAACTACCGAAAATAAGCGCATTCCTGATAAATCAAGACATCTGACCACGCTGAACCAAAAGAAAATCAAAAGAATTGCAGAATTTAAAAAGTGTACGAAATATAAGATAAAAGTGCCTAAACGACAATCATTTAATCATTTCAATATTTGTCAAAAAAATTTACTGTATTATTGAAACAATATATTAAGCCATCAATTTTTTTTTCAATTTAGAGCTAACTTTTTAAAAAACATGGCTAATCGACGACCAGAATTATCAGCTCCACCAGAACAGGTTTCAATTTTTTGCAAAATTGTTGTAGCAAATATTGATTTAGTTCTACGATGAAAATGAGGCTAGAAAGTATTCGTCAAAGTATTTAATTTCTTTTTTAAATTTAAAGTCATGCATGGGTGGAGTTTAGTTCGCGCATGGTCAAAATTCAGGCGGAATTAGCAGAACGTGCATATGACTTATTAGAGCTACCAGAAGACCAGCCAGGTGTATTATTGGATATTGGCTGTGGTTTGTGATTTTTTGTCTGAATAACGAATTAGAAGGATGAGCGTTTAGGTTCTGGATTGAGTGGCGAGATTTTAACTGAAAACGGACATGAATGGATGGGACTGGACATCAGCAAAGACATGTTGAGTGAGTTTTCACTTCACTCTTATTGTGTTACATCCGTTGATTTGTGCGTAAATCAACCCTAGAAAGTGCACCTTGAATTGGCCGTTTCTGGCCAGGCAACCATATTGTGGTCAAAAAAGTTAAATAGAAAATATGATAGGTTACAGCGCATCAAAACATGATGGTAACTCACCGGAAAAAATCAAACTGAAAAAATAATAAGATCTTCTGAGTTTGAAACCCTTCACTATTACACAATTAAATTTATTCATATATGAGCACAATGTGGTCACGTGGTCGTTGTACCTGCGTCAGTTCAAATAGGGTTATCTTTCTGCGGGTTGGTGTCTTATCTGCACTCAACATATGCTATTTTGAAGCTGAGATGACTATTTTGCTAGATTATCTTACTCTTCATTAACGTGCCTTTCGAGAGTCAAGCCGAGGCTCACAAATATAACATGACCACTTTGTGATCAACCTACTCTTTCCAGGGTTTATAAATGTTTTAGTATTAAATAAAAACTATGATCTAATCTTAAAAATTCCTGTCTTTAAAGAGCCATGGTTTTTGCTAGGGTTGGGTAATTCTCCGGAGAAATACTTTCCGGGTAATTACCGGGTAATTACCCGGGTAATTACCGGTAATTACCCGAAAAGCGGAGAAATACTATTTGCTGATACCTAAACCATCTGAATGGTACCCAAACCCCCTGAATGGTACCCAACCACCGGTATGGTACCTAAATCACCTGGATAGTGCCCAAACCATCTGGATGTTACCCGAAACACCTGGACGGTACCCAAATCTTCTGGATAGTACCAAACCATCTGGATATCACTCAAAACACCTGGATATTACCCAAACCACCTGGATGGTATCCAAATCACATGGATGGTACCCAAACCCCCTGGATAGTACCCGAACCATCTGGATATTAATTAAAACACCTGTATGATACCTAGACCATCTGGATGATACCTAAACCAAAAAATTTCTGGCTGAGTAGGGTAGGTGGATTAAGTGAATGGTGAAAAAAGTGATAAAAAAGTGAATGGTTAAAAAAAGATAAAAAAGTGGTTAGTGGCGATTGTGATATTGTCTACCATAATTGCCATTAAATTGTCTATGAAGAAAGCAATTATACTTGTACAATAAAAAATATACAAAATATATCAGCGTAAAAATGAAGAAGATATCGCAGAAAAATAAAATAATGAAAAAATGTATCAGCTGGGAGTCGAACCTTCGACGTTTAAAAGGAGACTAGTAGTGTGAAGGAAAAGCATGGCTCAAGCGGGAAGTGATTCCTGCATAATTATGAAGTAAATATGCCTCCCCGACTCTGACTTTGACGCAACTCTAAAGCAAAAATAGAAAATTAGAACGTTTCATACTTTTATAAGAACCAAACTCCAAGTGTTCCTCCATTCTTTTCGCATCTGACTTGTAGCCAGCATTGCAGAACTTGCACAAACCGACCACTATTAGATTCAAATTTGCATTTCTTTCTTCAACTCGATTGTAGTAATTCGAACACCAGGAAAAGGGCTTGAATTTTGACATCTAAATTTTCCATCTATAATACGAATAGAGCAGCAGAAAAAAACAGTTTTCAGAAAAAATATCGAAGGTCAACTGCAATAAATACTAAAAAATAGTATTTCTCCGATTTTTCTCTACGGAGAAATACTTAGTATTTCTCCGGGTAATTACCCGGGTAATTACCCGGAGAATTACCTGGGTAATTACCCATCACTCAACCCTAGTTTTTGCACACAGTGGCATGTGCAAATTTGAATTGGCGGGGACACTTATCCTTCATCTGGCACTATACTCTTTGGAGTAATGTCGAACGACTTCAAAGAGTAAAGTTTGAGACAAAAGAGAAGTGTCCCCCGCCAATTCAAATTTTGCACATGCTACTGCGCGCAAAAAACCATAGTCCTTTAACACTAGAACGGTCGAGCGGCCACTTGTGCAGTTGGAGTCAGTTTTCGACGCTGATTCCGAATATGGTCACAGAATTTGCTAATTTCGTTGTTTTGAGGTGGTAAACACCCCTTTGAATTTTGGACACCAAAAATCAGTAACAGCTCGATAGTTTTACTTGTTACTCGAGAAGTATTTAATCGTGAGTCAAGCTTGATAGCTTGTTTGAAAGCTGAAATTCCGGCCTTTCTAGCTGTATATTACACACGGTTGGTTGCAATAAAAAGTGTGTTTTTAAAGTCTTTCAAAAACATATTCAAATTTTCAAATTTTAAACATCTAGAAAAAAGTGCTTGTATTTTATTATAGAGACACCACTCAAAATCGGATACGATAGGAAGAAAGAGCAGACAAAACTGGGTCTAGAACGTCTATTTAAAAAAAAGTTCGTTAGTTATTTGCTTGGTAAATTTACATCAAACAAAATTGTTGCAAAATTCGAAAAAAATAAAACCGCGATTTGATCGAATTCAAATATTTTTATGCATCACAAATTTCAAAATACACAACAAAAATGCAACCAGAACATTTATTTGCAGTGATCACATTTAGAAACTTCTTTCTTTGACCGGTGAAGTTCGCAGTAAGGCCTATGGCATTTTGAGCATTCTTTTTGGCATCTTTTGTCGCAGGCGTAGCATCGTCCCTTGGCAAATATAAGCTTTGACTGACTTCTTGTTGTCATTGAGTGTAGCGTCCGGCGATCTTGACGAGCGAGATTTTTTCAATGAACCTCTGCAGGTAAAAACTTATCAGAAGCATAATTATGGTAATGTATTTTAGAATGGTAAAGTGCAGTTTGTATTCCGTCAGAGGGAAACTCTTTTGAAGTTCCAAGTTAGAGATACAAAGCAAGTTTCGCTCTACTCCACAGCTCACCACAAAAAAGAAATGGATAAATCAGGGAGGCCAAAGATGATCGCTGTTTACAATCAAACCAAATTCGGTGTCGATATCTTTGATGAAATGATCAATGGGTATTCTTACAAGCCCGCAACAAGACGCTGGCCGCTCCGACTTTTTATGGGCTTAGTTGTGGGGGGCGCGCAAAATGCCTTTGTATTGATGGGGGAAAAGCAACCAAGACGCGACTTCCTGCACAATTTATCCGATCAGCTAATGGATGGTTTGAAGAAAGAAAGGAGCAAGGAGAAAGGAGGTCACTGGAGCACAAAAGAATTTGAGAAATATCAAACTTATATGCAAGGTATATTTAGACCAAATGTGTATAAATTTATCATCTATCTATAGCGTTCACGCGAAAATGGTCTCATCCGCCAAGCTTGAAGAAGAGCATTGCTACATCTGCAGATCAACAATCCGTGGGTCAAAGATTATTAGCTGTGGAAGTTGTCAAAGCCAATTTGTGAAAAGCATGCAGTGACGAAGACCATTTGTATATCCTGCGATGAGACCGCTCGTCAAGATCGCCGGACGCTACACTCAATGACAACAAGAAGTCAGTCAAAGCTTATATTTGCCAAGGGACGATGCTACGCCTGCGACAAAAGATGCCAAAAAGAATGCTCAAAATGCCATAGGCCTTACTGCGAACTTCACCGGTCAAAGAAAGAAGTTTCTAAATGTGATCACTGCAAATAAATGTTCTGGTTGCATTTTTGTTGTGTATTTTGAAATTTGTGATGCATAAAAATATTTGAATTCGATCAAATCGCGGTTTTATTTTTTTTCGAATTTTGCAACAATTTTGTTTGATGTAAACTTACCAAGCAAATAACTAACGAACTTTTTTTAAATAGACGTTCTAGACCCAGTTTTGTCTGCTCTTTCTTCCTATCGTATCCGATTTTTGAGTGGTGTCTCTATAATAAAAATACAAGCACTTTTTTCTAGATGTTTAAAATTTGAAAATTTGAATATGTTTTGAAAGACTTTAAAAAACACACTTTTTATTGCAACCAACCCGTGTGTAATATACAGCTAGAAAGGCCGGAATTTCAGCTTTCAAACAAGCTATCAAGCTTGACTCACGATTAAATACTTCTCGAGTAACAAGTAAAACTATCGAGCTGTTACTGATTTTTGGTGTCCAAATTCAAAGGGTGTTTACCACCTCAAAACAACGAATTAGCAAATTCTGTGACCATATCGGAATCAGCGTCGAAAACTGACTCCAACTGCACAAAGTGGCCGCTCGACCGTTCTAGTGTTAAGGGGGAGCTACTTAGGTTTGAAAAAGTGGCTTGCATGGCGCAGTGCGTAAGTGCTCGCATTTTTTGGCCCAAAATGGTGTTCTTTTGGTGTTGCAGGTTCAATTCCACGTAGTGGCACACTATTTTTTTGGCTTGTTTGGCCAGTTTAGAAGTAATTAGACTTTTTTGACGCCAGATTCGGAATCAGCGACCCAAATTACCTCTAAACTGGCCAAAGAAGCTAAAAAAAAATGTGCCACTACGTGGGATTGAACCTGCAACACCAAAAAACACCATTTTGGGCCAAAAAACGCGAGCACTTACGCACTGCGCCATGAAAGCCACTTATTCAAACATAAGTAGCTTCCCCCCCCCTTTAAGTAATTTTTTGCAATTTTGAGGGTAGCACAAGAAGATAATGAAACAGACGGAGAACTGCTACTTGGTGATATGGGATTAGGTCTGCCATTTAAACCTGGTAAGAGAAAACATAGTTATATGTAACATGCTTATATTCAATATGTCTTTATTGAAAATTAATTTGTAGGGTGTTTTGACGGGGCTATTAGGTCAGTGTATGCACTTCTAAATCAATTAAAAAAATATATACGTTTATTTTTAAGCATATCAGCAATTCAGTGGTTGTGGTAATATTTTTGAATTTTTCACATCTAAGGTTACTGTAAGATCTATTTTCAGTCACTCCAATTCAAACAGTGAAGATCCTAAAAAGCGACTTTTTCATTTTTTCCAATCTCTTTATGCTTGTTTGGTAACTTTCCAATCTATATTTTGTTCCTCGCATCAAACAATTTTAGGGACGTGGGGCCCGTGCAGTTTTCCAGTTCTACCCCGAAAATCCAGCTCAATGTGATCTGATCTGTCAACAAGCACTTAAAGCAGGATTTAGGGGTGGATTAGTGGTAGACTTTCCTGAAAGCAAGAAAGCAAAAAAGTATCTATTTATATATTTTTCTAATTTATGTTTTAGCAGCAAAATGTTTTTTTCTAGAATTTTTTTGGTAGTCAATGCGGGAGGAAATGCCCAATCAACCCCGAAGCCTTTGACAGTGCACGAAGAAGAGAATGCAAGGACTCAAGTTTACAATAATGGAAGGTTTGCAATTTCCGCAGAATTTTTTATTCATGTTCTACCCTGCTTTAGACCAAATATCAAAATCCTCTTTTACACAGACTTACTTCTAGAGACGTTAACAGGACGTAAACCTGACCCCGCTTAAGCCAATTTTACGCTTCAATCTTGCCCGATTGAGTTTCGAAAAATCAAAATCCCAAAATTCTCTCTTCTTTTCTGAAAATTTAATTGTTTTATTTTTTCTTGTTAACTGTACAAATGAAAAATATTGAAAAGGGGACAGTCAACAAAATTATAAATTTCTTGCTATTTGCTTAGCAAAAAAATGTTGGATGCTTTCAAGCAAATTCAAGAGTCTAATAAACTGAAATAGGGTTATTTCGGAACACACCCCTCAGTCAAAAAACCAGCTTCGGAGACAACGGTAAACTTTTTTAAACTTTTTATAAAAAAAATTTAATTTTATAAAATTATTTTTTTTATTAAAAATGTGATTTTTGACTAAGGGGTGTGTTACGAAACTTGGCCATCTAGATGTCGTATTTTTTCTATTAACTCCCGTGGGGAGTGATTTTTCAACCTTTGAAAAATATTGAAATTGTGTACCAAAAGGTCCCTGGATCAGAAATTATAGTTAATAAATCGAGGGTTGGGAATTTATAAGAGTGTGAAGAGTCAATAGAGGAAATACGATAAGTGTATTTTTACCATGTGCATTCACTTCAAAATTTTAGAACATCCAATCATGCCGTTGGCAAAAAGTTCAAAAAGCCTGTCAGGGGTACTCGCGATTTCATTGAGAAAAACAAGGAACGCCTACGGAGGAAAGGAAAGTGAGTGAATTTGATGGACATTTTCCCACGTCAAATCTACTTTTGACTGATAAGCACTTACAAAAATGTTTCAAATTTAGGGAAGTCAGAGAGTCTACCAAATACACAGGCCGTCGAAGACATTAAAAGAATATATATTAAAATTTATTGTTTGTTGTTATTGTTACTTTTTGAATAAATGTAGAGCCTACTGCAAACCCCAATTCGACCGCAAAGTTGGTGGAAGCCACATGAGTTTTTTCGGCTTTTTCATGCTAATTTGTGTTGTCGGAAAAATATTTTAGAACAGTTTGTTTTTATACATTGTTCGACTGCTTCGTGATAAAACACTGGTAGCGATTGCTTCTTTTGAAGTTTCATGGCTTTTAGTGGTGTATACAATATTTTCTAGTGGCTCTGTAACATGTTTTAAGTTTTTAACTACAGAATAAGTTTTTCAAAAACTTACATCGCTTATTTCACTCGCTCACGGTGCTGCTCTTATATCTCACTCATCTGCAATTCAACTGTCAATTGCTTTCAAAGCTAGTAAGGTTTCTTTGACCTATTTTCACGGATCGATTCAATATTCAAAGTCAAAAGTAATTTTGATGCTGTCAAAATTAGTTTTGTTCTTTGTGGCTTTTACTCTAGCCTCTGCATGGCTTTAGGGTGAGTAGGGCTGAAACCGCAGAGAGGCCAATTGAAATCATATTTTTGACATAATCTGGTTACCTCGCTAATCCGGCACTCTCATTCGGTCCTGAAGAGTGTCTGATTAGGGAGCTTTGATGACCATGATTGTCGATAAAGTCGAGACCGTCAGTTGGGTCTGACACTTTTGTGCCTTGATTTTTCGAAGGCTTGTGCTAGTTCTTTTTGCTTACTTTTATAGACAAATCTGAAGGATTTCGTTTTTGTAAGTAATAACAGTTTTACTAATAAGAAACAGCGAAAACAAATAGCGACACCATTTGCTTTAAAAGAGGGTTTCGTTGTATCGGCGACCAATGATTTTATTGATAAAAACTGTGGTCATTCACAACAATGACCCGTAAATTGCGATTTTCCGGATTAAACCAATCAAAGACAACTGAAAAAGGCTTAGAAAATCAGGTAAAAAAATTGCTGATCCAGCTGAGGTCGAACTCCAGTGGGTTCCGTTGTAACGACACTCTCATTCAGTCCTCAAGAGTGTCTGATTAGGGAGGGGAATTCACCTATATTAAAGGGAGGGTGAAAGCTGTTGAGGAGATAGTCTCGACACGAAAGGATTTTTACAAGTTTTCTTTTTTTAATGTGGTTCTAGAGCCATATTTTGGGGTACAGGTCAATTCATCGATGCAACAGTCATCGACAATGAAAATTTATCGATGCAAAACTCATCGCTGCAAAACTCATCGCCAACAAAACTTATCGCCAAAAGAAACTTATCGCTTGCAAAACTCATCGCCTGCAAAACTCATTGATGGCAAAACTCATCGCCAGCTCAACTCATCGATGCCTTTAATTCGTCGATTAATTATTCACCGATACTTATATTTTGTCGATTGTCTATTCATCGACATTTCTATTTCGTCGATTATCTGTTCATCGACACTTTTGTCTTATCGTTCTTTGCTTTTTCCGTCCGTCACACTTTTTATAAAATTATTGTTTACAACCTAATTTTTAGCCACTTTTTGCAGTGTTTTGTCTGATATCTTTCCAGAACCCTCAAGTTCAACATCTTAGCTATCTTTTAAGCACAAATGCGTAAAATCAAACTTGTTTCTAAAAAAAAATTTCCTTGCCCTTCAAATCGGTGATGGTTGATTTAGCCTGTATTTAAGGTGGATTTTTGTGTTCAAACCCACTTTTCTGCCATTGTTTGCAAGTTAATGTCAGATATCTCTGCTGAACCGTCAAGTACAACATCACCGCTTTCTTTTAAGCAAAAACAATTAAAAATGAAGTTGCTTCTGAAAATCTTTATCTCTGCCTTCCAAATTGAAGATGGTGGATTTAGCTGGGTTTAAAGTGGTGTTTTGTGTTCAAGCCCACTTTTCTACCAGGTAGGGGAAGTAAATGGCCAGTTAAGGTGGGTAGGTAGCCAGATAGGATAGTCAAGTGTCCAGGTAGAATCATTACAGTCGATTTTTGATATAACGTACACCCTGGGGACCAGGTCTGGTGTACGTTATATATGCGAAATAGGCGAGGGTAGGCGAGGATAAGCGAGGATAGGCAAGCGTAGGCAAGGATAAGCGAGGATAGGAAAGGGTAGGCCAGGGTAGGCGAAGATAGGAGAGGATAGGCAAGGTAGGCGAGGATAGGTGATAGTAGGCAAGGGTAAGCGAGAATAGGCCAGAATAGGTGAGGATAGGGGAGGATAGGCGAGGGTAGGCGAGGTAGAGTAGGTGGGTTGATAGGTAGGGTGAATGTTCTACCCGAACAATGGAGATAGTATCCGAAACACTAATGTTCCCAAACGACATAGGCGTAAATAGGCGCCTGCAGACCCTAGTATCTCATACTTCTCTAAACACCATAAACAAATAAAAACGCACACTCCATTTTATTCACTTGACTCGATAATAGACAAGATAACAACGCATAATAAATTATTCAACTTCTCCAAGAGCATAGTTATAAAACAGTTAAAGAAAAGAAAAATTATCTACAAGGACAGCATAGTATGAATCAAGGAATAAAACTATCGACGAAACACAAGTGTCGATGAATAGGCAATCGGCGAAATATAAGTGTCGATAAACGAACAATCGACAAAATAAAAGTGTCGATGAGTTTTGCAAGCGATGAGTTTCTTTTGGCGATGAGTTTTGTTGGCGATGAGTTTTGCAGCGATGAGTTTCTTTTGGCGATGAGTTTTGTTGGCGATGAGTTTTGCAGCGATGAGTTTTGCATCGATAAATTTTCATTGTCGATGACTGTTGCATCGATGAATTGACCTGTACCCATATTTTGTCAACAACTCGGTGTTGCAAACTCGGACAAACTTGTGCAACATTCAAAGTTGGATTAGCATCATAAATATAAGAATTTCAAAATTTCTTCAAAAAATACCCTAAAAATTGAAATGCAATATAAGACTAATCAACCTTTTTTTGATGGTTTTTCCCCCTTTTTTGAAGGAATTTTGAAATTCTGATATTGATGATGCTAATCCAACTTTCAATGCTGCGTAAGTTTGTTGAAAGGTTCGACTCCCAGCTGATACATTTTTTCATTATTTTATTTTCTGCGATATCTTCTTCATTTTATGCTCATATCTTTTAAATGTTTTATTTTACAAGTATAATTGCTTTCTTAATAGAAAATTTATGGCAATCATGGTCGACAAATATCACAATCGCCACTAACCATTCACTTATTATTAGGATTAACTATTAACCAATCCACTTACCCCACTCAGCCAGAAATTTTTTGGTTTAGGTATCATCCAGGTGGTTTGAGTGATATCGAGATGGTTCGGGTACTATCCAGGGGTTTGGGTACCATCCATGTGATTTGGGTACCATCCAGGTGGTTTGGGCACTATCCAGGTGATTTGGGTACCATACAAGTGGTTTGGGTAACATCCAGATGGTTTGGGCACTATCCAGGTGATTTGGGTACCATTCAGGTGGTTTGGGTACCATCCAGATGGTTTAGGTATCAGCGAATAGTATTTCTCCGCTTTTCGGGTAATTTCCGGTATTTACCCGGGTAATTACCCGAAAAGTATTTCTCCGGAGAATTACCCAACCCTACTCTAAAACCACATTTAAAAAACACAAGACTTGGGGTAATCCTTTCGTGTCGAGACTATCTCCTTAACAGCTTTCACCCTCCTTTAATGCTTTAAGAATTTCAGAGAATCAAAGAATTTTTTTTTTCGAACACTAAAAAATCGCTAAGTTTTTTCACTTGCACTTTTGAAACAATCATATTTATCTATTCTTTGTGTTTGTATAAAAAATCCAAGGTCACATTTATTAAACAAAAGGGTAACACGTTTTTGGCCGCATGCCTAACCTAATTTCTTTTTGTACTTTATTTTCTGTGATTATTTCAGAGACATTCTGTGGTGTTTCCCCACCTAGGCTGGCTATTCCAAGACGCTTTAGTCTCTCCTCATTTTCTTCTGCAATATTTCCATCCCTATCAGCAGCTCTGCAGCAGCCATTATCATTTGCAAAAACATCAAATATCAAAAGTGGGAGGAGAGCATTGTTCTTGTCAGCAAGTGAATGCATTTTAACACAATGGTTTCCAATTCAAACAACTCCACCAACAATAACCACTTTGGCTCGACCAGTGTTTATAAGATGGAAGACAACCTCTCGGAAATTCAGATGGCAAAGAAGGTGGCTGCTTATGCTTGTGCCCAAGATCACATCAGAAGTGGCATGGCCATTGGTATGTTTTTCGACGCTGATTAAATAAAAAAAATCTTTGGCGCTAGTAGTGAATACCCCTCCCCCCCCAAGAATCCGACCTTTTAAAAATGGCTGTAACTACCCTTGCAAACAACAAGTTTAGGCTCAGCCCTTAGGCTTGGGGTAGGCCAGCGCACGGAAGTTGTGACTAATGAATAGTTTGCGCACATTTTCCGGGGTCTGGGACATAAATTTGGGTACTTTTCATTAAAGTAAAAAAGGTGAAAATCGTTTGGGCGGGGGGGGGGGGGGGGGTGGTTGGTTTTATTCGCTAATAGGGTCAAATCTTTGATTTTCATAAAGTCGACTGAAATTTGAAACCCACAAAGTGATTTGTTTGCTATTTCTAAAACAGTAGATTGTTGTAACTTTGGCTGTCCAGACGAATCCTGGAATCGAATAGTCTTTATGAACACAGGACTCAAGTTTGAGTTTAAATTGGGTCATGTTAAAGTATAAATTGACTTTGAACCCTATTTAAACTCAAACCCGAGTTCCTGTGAATATGCTGTATTTTTCCCAATATCTAACAATTAGGTTGTTGGATAATTAAAGTGAAGAAACTGAAGTCACCAGTACTTTTCAATAGGTTACAAATTATTCACACTTATAAGAGCTAAAACAGAATTGTTGTTACGATTCAACATCAAAATGTGAAACCTATAAAAGAATTTTATTCTTGGCAAACTAATAAATATTTGATATTTTTCAATATTGAATAGCGATCGACGTCTTCAAAACTTCGAATATTGACAAACCTAGTAAAAACCCGTCAATAAATAAAGCAATGAAATCTTTCGGCTTGCGCACTCTCTGTCGCTGGGACAGCTGCTCCGATCCCGCCAGTATTTATTCTGCCGTACTTGATTTTCCGACAATCGGGAAAATTTAATCTATATTTCACCGATGGCTCCTGATCACGTTACATACCAACCGGAGCTAAAGATTATAGCTTAAAGTCTTGCTAGTAGTCTTGGCTAAATATCGGCGAACAGTCGGCGATAGATATATGAGCGGCCCTAAATAATTAGGCGCTTCGCCAATTCGGTCAGCACAACCAGCGGTACCGAATCATAAAGTCTTGACTGCAGTAAAATATCAGCTAAAATAAAAGCTTTAAAGGGGCATGCCCACGCTAATAAGAGGTGGTGCCCGGGAATTCAAAATTTTTTCCTAATGATTGAACTTATGTACGGATTTTGAAACCTGGTTTCTAACAAAACCATACCTAAAATTAAATTCTAGGCCTTGTTTTGTTAGAAACTTAGTTGAAAAATCCGTACAGAAGTTCAATAATTAGGAAAAAAATTTGAATTCCCGGCACCACCTCTTATTAGCGTGGGCATGCCTCTTTAAAGCCTATTCACTTTGCATAAAATTTGTTTAGGAGTCGGTAGTGGATCCACCATCAAATTTTTGATCGATTGGTTGCATGAAAAGTACTCCAGTGGACAGCTTACCAACATCAGTTGCGTTCCTACCTCTTACACAGTAATTCAGTTTTCTGATTTTCATTTTAGTTTTAGATTTTCAAAGTTCAATAAATGGTTACAAAAAATTTTAGACTCGACAATGGTTGCAGCATTCCAATTTACCGGTTCAATCACTCGAGAATTTAAACTCACTCGACATAACCATCGATGGGGCTGACGAGGTGGACTCCAACCTGACCTGCATCAAAGGAGGAGGAGGTAGCTAATATACTGTTTGGGCACAGTTGGACCTCTCATTAGCGTACAACCTAATCAAGAATTGATGATTAACCTCAGCTGGGTTCGACACATTTTTGTTTTGTTTTTATAATTCTTTTAGCTGTGGGTGAATTCACGCAGTAAGATTGTAAAATGCTGCAGCAAATTCGAGCTAAAATGTACTTTGATGGGTATGCCCGAAATTGCACTTTATCAACTTATAACGCAATATTAGGCCCTTTTCTATGCTCGAAAACAAGTTTTCAAGTATAGAAAAGCACTTTTTAGAAAAAAATGTTTTGACCAATGTTTTTTGATGAGGAGTTATCATGGTTTTTTAGTCGAACATTCATGATTTGTACTGGCGTATTAAGTATTTTAGTCAATAATGAGGGCTAAAAGGGGAAAGTAAGGGAAAAAGGGGGCCTCTAATTACAGAGGGCCCACTAACAAGAAGATGTTGAACATAGTTTTAAATACTGGGGCCTACCGCATAAATAAACTCTGGTATGCATGCTTTTCATGCATCCAGAGTCACTTTCGAGTGCTTAGGTATGTGTCTAAGGTATGTGGGTGCGCGCTTCTCAACTCCAAGATGCGGTTACTTTAGACATGATTCCGAGAAGTACTTTGCATCAAAAAATGCGTATAGAGTCTTTTTTTGCCACGCCTCAGGTTGAAAAACATGGGAAACAGCCAAACGAAATTCTTAAATGAAAGTGGCCCCCTTGTATGTCCTCCCCTCCCAATACAGCCCTTATTTCCTTTTAAAATTTAAAAGGCGCCAATTCAAATAATGCATTTTTGACTAAAATGATATCCCCTTATGGCGTTTTGGGGTTCGTTTGGGGATTCATTATGGAGAGCGTCGACTGTATACCAAAAATATGAAGCAAAAATTTTTTGCCACGAAAAGACGGATTAGTTTTCCCCTGGTCACACTCCTTGGTCTTGGTCGATGTCGACTTTTTTGAACTTCCTTTATGACCAGAGATGACATTTTCTAATATCGTTTTCCCTTTTTTTTACCAAACAATAGCTTAGGAAACCAGCTTTCTCTTACATCAAAATTATTTCAAAAATCTAACAAAAGTTTATATAATAGTTCAAAAGTTGAAAGCACAGTGACCACATTTTTTCAAAAGTGGACGGCGTCCCGTCCGCCGTCCGTGTGTTTTCCGCCGGCCGTCCGACCGGCCGGCCAATTTTTTAACCAGGACGGCCGGCCTTCTGCCGGCCGTCCTAATTTTTCATATTTTCTACTGTTCGTCTACAGTCCCGTCCTGATTTTTATTTTTTTCGCCGGCCGTCCACTGTACCGTCCTATTAAAAAAAAAATTTGGCCGGCCTTCGGCAGGCCGTCTAGTTCCTTTGGACCACCGGCCGTCTGACGGCCGTCCAAAACGGCTAGAAGACGGCCTGCATATGATAAAGCGGCCTTAACGAAAAAATGTATTTTATTTATAAATTTTTTCGATTAATCTGCGACTGCTCAATTTTTCAAAATAATTCAACCGAGTTGTAAGATGAAAGTGAGCGAGCTTTGAGAAGGTCCTCTTTCATTATAACACGTCGAACTGTGGCATGCATTGTGAGGGAAGAAAATGAGATAGAAGAATCAGAAATCATTTCGATAGCTCTTTTATCTTTTAAGCTGTTGTAATTCTCTCAGACAGACTAAAACCATTTATGCAGGAAGCAAAGTTTGGAAAAAAGACTAGTGTGTTTTACACGTTTATAAAAAACTTTATTTGGTGGAAATATTGACAAGTGTTCGAAAGGGGACAGACGATGTGACTAGCCATTTTAGCAACTAATCCTCGGCAAAAGATTCTTCGAAAAATTCTGTCAAGTCTCTTGAACCTTTGACCTGCTTGTAATTTATTTTCAAAAAAAAAATTAATGAGAATGTGTAGGCGTTTCTAAGCCGGCCGTCCGCCGGCCGTCCTTACTTTTATTTTTCCAGCCGGCCGTCCACCGTCCCGTCCTATAAAAAAAATTTCGGCCGGCCGTCCATTGCCGTCCAGCATCATTACCGGCCGTAAACCGTCTAGTCAAAGCCGGCCCGGCCGGACGGGACGGAAGACGATCCGGGCCCGGAGACGGCGATTTTTAAAATATTTTTAATCTAGAAGAAAGCTTATTTCCTAAGCTATTGTTTGGTATAATTCGCGATAATGCGCGATATCGTATTTAAAAATATATTTTGTTCTAGCTGGGTAACAAAATTCAATGGGTTAATTATTGAAGAGTTTGGCAGTAACTGATTTCTCATTTTTCGCATGCTGTAATTGATTTTTTAAAGGCTGTATGCTGCAAGAAAAAGTTGTCCAGAGTTGTGCGAAAAGGTTTATTGTAAGCATTTTGTTCATTTCTCGGCACAGAATCTGAATAATCAGTTAATTTTTTAGCTGATTGGAGACAGGTTGTGGTCGTTGTCTTATAATATACTGTTTTTTACAACCTGTTTGTCTTTTAGCGAGAAGTTTTCGGATGTGCTTGGAAAATGTCAGAAAACCATACCAGTGGAAGTCGTTCCATGTATTTCATTTTTGGCTAAATATTTTGGATTTTAAATATTATTAACTATGGCAGATGCAAGTGCACCAGTGAAAAGATGGATAACTGAGAGGCTGGGTGGGCAATGTCACCTCCGGATGGATCAGCGCAAATGTTTCCCTGTGATTACAGTGAGTTTTTTTGACGCTACTTAGATATACACCGTCACAATCCCCCTGCGGGTCTGAGCGCTATTGTAAACGTGCCCTTAGATGAGCATGCTCTTTTAAAATTGAATTTTCGAAACTTATTATTGGAAAATTACTTTAAAGGGAGGGTGCATGTTACGTAGGATTTTTGACCATACTCGTTTTCTTTTCTCACTAGTAACTTTTATGGATAAAGATTTAACAAAATAAGTTTTTTTGATAGCTTCTGATAAAATCTGTAAATATAGTATTTAGCCAAATTTTTCGTAGAATCCAAAAATATAATCAGAATTAAGGTTTTACTAAAAAAATCCCGAGAAAAACACAATAATTGAGTAAATATTTATGCCGTATTTCCCTAAATACTAAATCGTATTTTACATTTTACATTTACATTTTACATTTACATTTTTGACATACTTTTTCCAAAGTAAAATTCAGGCGTAATTTTGGCTCAAGTTGAGCCGCTTAACCCGTTTTTCAACTCGCTACCCGTGTTTTTCCGAACCAGAATATGCGGTCCGGGTAATCCTTTCCGATAACTCTTGTATACAAGGCACTTTAGGGAAATAAGAGAGAAAGGGGATATGTATGTTTAAAATTTTTTGTGTTATTCTCAAAAAATTTTCAAAATCACCTTAATTCTGATAAAATTTTTGGATTCTGCGTGAAAAATTTGCCTGAGAAATATACCTGCAAATAAGCCATTACTTACAAAAGTTGGATAAGAAAAGAAAGAAACAATGGTGAAAAATCCTACTGGCTCATTTATAAACGTTGTCGTCGTCGTTGGAAAAAATGTTTTATAAAGGCACTTTTACGCCAACGACAACGCCAACGACGACAACGATAACGACGACCTATTTATAAAAAATCCAACGACAACGCCAACGACAACGACGACGCCAACGACAACAAAATATTTTATTCCAAATTAGACAAATTTTGCATTTTAAGTCAGAATTTCAAGGATTAACTATATTCTCCACACGTTTTCACTCCAATGCTCGACTAAAAATGCGAAATTTGTCCATTTTTGAATAAAAATTTCGTTGTCCTTGGCGTCGTCGTTGTCGTTGGATTTTTATAAATAGGTCGTCGTTGTAGTTGTCGTCGTCGTTGGCGAAAAAAAGGGTTTTATAAAAAAAATATTCCAACGACAACGACGACGACAACGACAACGTTTATAAATGAGCCATACGTAACATGCACCCTTCCTTTAAAGGGGCATGGTCACCTGTTTAAATTGGGTGGTATTTAATTTTGGCCATAGAATTGTGAAAAATGGCCATAGAATATTTAATTTTGGCCATAGATTTTTTGGCCATAGAATTGTGAAAAATGGCCATAGAATTGTGAAAAATGGCCATAGAATTGTGAAAAATGGCCATAGATTTCTGAAAAATGGCCATAGATTTCTAAAAAATGGCCATAGAATATTTAATCTTGGCCATAGATTTTTTTTGGCCATAGATTTTTGAATTTTGGCCATAGATTTTTGAAAAATGGCCATAGAATTGTGAAAAATGGCCATAGAATATTTAATTTTGGCCATAGATTTTTTTGGCCATAGAATTGTGAAAATTGGCCATAGATTTCTGAATTTTAGCCATACTCGCTCGAAATCATGTTTCAACCACTTTTTAAGATGCTCTTGAACCTGAAACATACTGAAAAGATGTTTTAAGGGTGTCGATGACAATTTTCCGAGAAATTTTTTTGACCGCCCTGAACGACCAATGGTCGGAAAAATTACAGAATTTTTTTTTCTCGGAAAAGTGTCATCGACACCCTTAAAACATCTTTTCAGTATGTTTCAGGTTCAAGAGCATCTTAAAAAGTGGTTGAAACATGATTTCGAGCGAGTATGGCTAAAATTCAGAAATCTATGGCCAATTTTCAGAAATCTATGGCCATTTTTCACAATTCTATGGCCATTTTTCACAATTCTATGGCCATTTTTCACAATTCTATGGCCAAAAAAATCTATGGCCAAAATTAAATATTCTATGGCCATTTTTCACAATTCTATGGCCATTTTTCACAATTCTATGGCCAAAAAAATCTATGGCCAAAATTAAATATTCTATGGCCATTTTTCACAATTCTATGGCCAATTTTAAATATAACCCGTTTAAATTTGTCTCCGCAAATTCAAATTTTATTTCGAATCATTGAACTTCTGTATAGATTTATCAATGATTTTTCAAGTCTTCGAAAATTCAATAGTAAAGATAAAAAGATAATTTGTAGGAAAACAGCAACTACATATTTGACTGGGAATTCCCTCAACCAGTTGACCAAGACAAAGACTGGCAAAAAGTGCACCAGAACCTCATTTCTTTACCAGGTTTATTTATAAATTTATCTTTTTCCGATCTTAACCCGTTAAATTGTTTAAGGTGTTGTTGAGACTGGACTGTTTATCAATGTGGCCCAGCAAGCTTACTCTGGAATGGCCAATGGAACGGTCAAAGTGATGTCCTCAAGTCAGTCATAGCCTTAAGCCTCTGCCAGAAACATGCATTCCCATTTCTGTACCACTTGTTTTGCCATCATATCACTTGCTCTAAATTATGGATTTTTTTTTAAATTTTTGCCATCATTGTTATTTGTTCACTACATTTATTTTACCAAAGCTTATGTCATAAATAATTCCAAAAGCAATTCCTGAAAACCAACGGTTGACGAAAAGAATTTAAAATTTGTTTGGCAATAAGGTTAGATTATGACGACAACCACGGGTCCGTGATCCACAAACAAAGCACATAAAAAATAGAATCCTGCGAAGGTCTGGACAACAAAATTCGGCAAAAGTTGTTCTAACTCTAAAAAAAATCGTCAAACCCTACGGCAGGAATGGACTTTTTTGAGTGGCGTAACATCGTCTGCAGCTAACGTATTTCCTCTCATTGGCACACATTTTTCAACTCCCTTAAAATCGTAAAATTTTAAGGTCGATTTGGGTGCTCAACTAAAATCTAAAAAGTGGAATCGGTAGAGCTCGTATGAGTTAAGAAAATTCAATATTCAGCATTGCAAAATATTCTTTCTGACTCAAGATATCAGTCTTCAAAGTAGGAGGTGTGGGCTTATTATAGCATCTGGGCCTATTAGAAAAAATACGGTATTTTCGTTTACAAAAAAGTCGTCAAACAAAGCCATCGCTAATTTTTTACCCGAAAAACTAATCTTAACATTTTCGACTACACAAAAATTAAAAAATGCATAGAATAGTTCCCTGCCTATTTTAGGACCATTCCAGAATTTTTTGGCCCACATTAAAAATAGGAAGTAATTTGCCACCCGACATTATACGCATTTATTAAAGACATAACAACAAGGAAAAATATGTTAAGCGAAACGCAAGTCAGGAACAATGCTTAATAAACTTCCCACAGCAGCTTCAAATAAAAAATAACTAGAAGACACTCTCATAAATAAGGGCCATTCAAGTTTAGATAAGAAGAACAACAGACGCAGCAGCAGTAGCAGAGGAGTATGTATTATGTGGCAAATGCCGTTTTTTTACTTGTTATCCAGCTGCAAGGGCTATTTTCCGAGAAAGTTTAAAGCTTACGAGCAGTCTTTTCAGTCCACATCCGTGCCTTAAATGACTATAAATTTTAATTGTGTCATGATGAGACCCATCAACTATTAGTGGTACTATTTTATATAGTTAAAGTGCCCGGGACAAGGCAGACCTATCGATCGGACACCACAAATTCGAAATCTTGCTGCGGGTTGGAATGAAGATTTTAATTTTACCTCCTTGTTGGTTTGGTGGTTTTCAAAATTTTGACCTTATAAAAAATTTGCTGAAATTCTTTATGAGTTCCGCAAATGAGATTTTTTCAAAGAATAACCGCAGCTAAATTCTTTAATAGGTTCTAAAATCAAAATTTTTCTTTTTGAAATTTATTTCTGAAACTCATCAAAGCATTTGAGAACCGTTATTATAAATTTTAATTATTTGACACCCATCCAAGAGTCAAGTCCCAAAAATAGTTGAAGCTGATATTTAATTCTAACCATTATTTGGTTAACTTTTTTAACGACCAGTTTCAGTCAAGTTACTTCCCAAGATTTGGCCGCTGAGATATGCTTCAATTTGGGTGGTAACTTGTTTGAGAGCAGTTTGCTAAAATAGAGGTTTAGGTCTAATTAGACCTAATTAGGTCAAAACAAGATTTTGAATGTGCGGAGTTCTATTTGAGGATGACGCCACGTCATTGTAAATACAGCTTTAGAAGACCAATACTATTGGTGTAGATGGTGTCTGGTTGCAGGTATTTCTCCAAATTTTTCGAACGCTTTCCAGGGGTATATACTTTTGCTTGGACTTATTAATTGGTGATTTATTTAAACCTATAAATATTTCAGCTCAAAACATTCCTTCTCCATTTTGGACTTTGCGTGTGTGTAGTTGTGTACATACTGGCAGGAGCGCATGTGATCAGGTGCTGAAAAAAATGTTAAACCAAAATTGAGAACAACTTTGTCGGGGTTATAATTAGCACGTTATGGGTAATAAGCTCTTGTGGACTGACTTATTGACGGGCTACAACCAAAGTTACATCTTGTAAAGGGTGGCACAAGCTCCGCCCGCTAATTTTAAATTTTCGGTGAATTTGTATTAATTTTTTCGGACGTCCCGGCGTTAATGTCTGAAATTGAAATTATTTTATTTAATCTCTCGGCTTTTTTAAATTTGAACTTTGTGTGTGTAGTTGTGTACATAGTGGCAGGAGCATGGCAAATCATGGCTCGCGTTTGTTTTTTCCGTATGATAGCTTAAATGAGAGCTCAGAATCTTGGCTACATTTTGGTATATGAGAATTGTGACTTGTCAAAAAGTCAGAAGAAATTAGTTAAGGAAAAGTCACCAAAACGATCGATTTGTGGGAGCAAAAACAAAGTGCTGATTTACGAGATACATGAAAAATACTCATTTATCGGTTTGAAAAACTAGCAAATACCATATTTGCTGAAACAGTGACATCAACTTACTGTCCAGTAATTCCGTAACAATTACCCAATGGACCTTTCTCACAGTGATAATATAAACTTTTAGAAACATTGAAGCAGTAAAAGTCGAGCAACCCATTCTCCAATCGGTAAGACCTTCATAATTTGCAGGAATATATTATGCCTTTTACATTTTTCAATCTAGAGTGCAACCGGGCATTTTCAAACTATAAATTAGGTGCTAAAGTTGAAAATTTAAATCTCCTTCTTTTTGAGTAAGACTAGAGAAATGTGCTAGAATTAAAGCTGCTTATTATTAGTAACTGGGATTTTCTAAAACACTAATAAAAAAAAATTCGGCGAATGCATTATTCTAGCAAAAACCAATGGGGTGCCTTAGAATTCAGAGATTTGCTCTCGAAATAAAAATTGTCAATTATTTTACTAAAAATCGGAGATATTGAAAAATTGTATGTATTGATTTTGTAATTTAAAAAGACACAAAAGTGACCTATTCTAACAGCCGCATTTACCGCATTTCACTTAATATTATCTAAAAAATTATTTAAAAAAATTGAGATAAATACTAAATTTAGAACTCCGAGACAGCAGTAGTTTATGAATATCGAGCTAGTGAGCATAACTCTACTGACCCGGTAGCGAGCAACTCAAAAACAAAACATCCTTGTAACACCTTCTTTCACTATTCTCATTACAAGCTAACCAGTATATCTATTTAGTGAGTAGATCGAGAAAATGTGTAATCCATGCCATAGCAAGCCTTTCTTCAGGAGGCCAGTGTGACATACGCACACAAAATTTCTTCGACAATGCCCACCAATGCTATGCTGACGATTTGAATACCTCTCTTCAAAGATTTTTGGCTGAAGGTAAATCCATTAATAAAGATTCAAACGTCATTATTCGTGGAGTAGTTATACACTGCAAAAGTGACTGTTGACGATTGAATTTAGACTACAGATGGAAAAATAAATTACTTTAAGTGAGATAACATCCGACAAAAGATTCTTTCGCAAACATCTTGGGAAAACACACACAGTGTCCGAATATACATTAAACACATCATTGTCTAAATACATTATATATAGACATAGATAAGCTTTTTTGATGGATTTGATATATAAAAAAATTTGTGGGCACTTTGAAAAGGCTTCATCTCATACAAAACACCTCTACAAAAACGACCGCTCGAAGAACGAGCCGTACAAGAGATAGAAAAAGGGAGTGTTTTTGATCGTGAAAATTCCCAAATAACCCCCTCAATAATTTTTTTGGTCTCGGAAGGAATTATGTTTGGGCTAGGCCAGCGCATGTTAAGACGGAGAGCCAAAAATTGCGCGCCAACTTTTTTCTTTCAGTCAAAGAGACAAAAATTTAAATAAATTTTCAAAAGTGATAGCACCATTAGATACCCCTGCCATTCTAGTTTCTTTGGAGGTATCATTTTTTTAAACGTGTTTTCAAAATGTGGCACGAAAAACTAAAAGTATGAAACAAAAAAAACAGAAAAAAGTAATTATTTTTTGATATGTTTCATAATTATTTTTTTTGTGCTACATTACGAAAACACGTTTCATCAAATGATACTTCCTTAGAAACTAGGATAGGAGGGCTATCTAATGGTGTTATCACTTTTTAAAATATTAATTAAAATTTTGCCTCTTTGACTAAAATAAAAAATTTGGCGCACAATTTTCGCCCCTCCGTTAGAACGGGCTCATTTCCTTTCAATACAAAAAAGTTTTCGACCTAAGGGGGACTATTTGAGGAGGGCTCTTTGGAGGAGGGTTATTTGAGGAGGGCTCTTTGGAGGAGGGTTATTTGAGGAGTCACGTCGTTGTTGATGAACTGTTAATCCAGGCTGAACCAATAAAACACTCTTCGAAAATTTTCGGCCTAATTTTAGGGCTTCAGATATTGAAAATCTAAGGCTCTGAATAAAATACTTTGTGTCCGCGATAATCGAATGGCGGCGACCTAGTGACTGTGTTGCAAAGTCGCTGTGTCCCTTTCAGATTCTCAGAATTATATTATACCACATATTTTGTGTTTAGAGTACACCAAATCACTGTTGGCCAATGCAATTCACCGACCAAGGTCAAAAGCAACAGCTTATCGAGAGACATACAAGGACTGGGAGTACTGGACGTTGAAAGACTCCATCATCTTCTGTTTCACACTCATCACCACAGTCAATTCTTCACTTTTCTTGTACAATATCATAATAAGATTTGCTTATTTCCGCAGATTGGTTATGGCCACGTGGCTCCAGAAACAACTGCTGGCCGACTGTTTGTCATTTTTTATGGATTTGTTGGGGTCATTTTTCTTATTTAAAATCGCTTAGATTTTTTCGCCTAGTCAAAGTCATTACCTTATTATTCTACTAAACTGGGCCCTCTCTAATAAACGGGTTCCGCTCAACTTTGAGAACCTACATTCCAGCCCAGAGTCAATATCTTCCAAAACTGTTTTTCGAGTTTGCTCAACTCCCACGAACTCTACCGATTCAAATTTCTAGATTTTGAAAATCTCGATACCGACATCAAAATTTTCTCATTTTTGAGGGGTTGAAAAATAAACGAGCAGGCCAGTTTGATAGAGAAAATAAGGTATTAACAGCTTTCTTGAATTTAGCAGTTGAATGACTAGTATGGCTTCGTCAGGCCTACACGCTGCACAGAAAATTAATATAAGTTATTAAAAAATGTCTAACAACATAACAAATATGTACAGCATCGCCTGTTTTCAAATACCATGCTATACCTACCAATATTTCAGGGTTTACGAGGGGTTGCGAGCAAAAGATTAATACGGGCTTTTTTAGAGGTCTTTTATACCCAAAATAATTTATTAGTCTAATGGAAAGAAGTTTAAAAAATTGATTTTTATGCAGATTCCAATCACAATGCTGATAATAGCTGACATAGGCAAATTCATAGCTGAGTTTTTGAGGTACTTTCTGCGATCATGGTGTCGCTTTTTCAGGTAAGAATTTGCAGACAACAAGCGAAATAAAAATTAATTAGTTAAAACATTGGTGTTATGAACATCTATGTTGTTTTTGCACGCATGAAAAATTTATTGTACAGTCGAAATTCGGGCCCTAGTGGAGAATCAGAGAGTTTTTTTGCTGGCCTACTCTTGCCTAAAGCATAAAGCTACGTTCACATAATGTGTCGATCTGAGTGTGAGGTTTGGGGTGTTTTTTAGCGCGGGAAGCGCTGTACTTTTTTTCTTGACTTAAAGGAGCATGCCCGTGCGCGACACGGAGAAAAGGCGGGGACCAGCAAATATTTTCTTTCTCGAAACGTTTTTACTTGCTTTCTCATCTAGATTTTTTAAGTTTTCTGCCTAACTTTTAAAAGTAGTATAAGGTCATCAATATTAGATTTGATGCAAAACGAGTGAAAATTGAACGATTCAAAAAAAATTGCTGGTCCCCGCCTTAACTTTTCAAAACGCACGGGCATGCCCCTTTAAACTTTTTATCTGTTGGTACCATTTTGTAGCTAAGATTAAAGGCTTCAAAATGAGCTATTGACAAGAAACATCTAAAATAAAAAAACTGGGGTAAAAATGCTTAGGTCCGCACTCAGAACCACACTCGGGTCGACACTCCGTACGTAAATTTCGGGTTTGATCTCGAGATTTTCGGGTGCTCAACCAAGATTTGAAAAGTGATATCGGTGAAGCTCGCGAGAATTGAGAAAACGCGACCAACAGCTAACCAACAGCCTCAATAGCTCATTTTGAATCCTTAAATCTTTGCTACAAAATGGTACCAACAGATAAAAAGTTTTAATCAAGAAAAAAAAAAGTACAGCGCTTCCCGCGCTAAAAACACCCCAAATCTCACACTCAGGTCGACACATTATGTGAACGTAGCTTAAGCCTGAAAAGTCCTTAAAAACAACAGGTGGGCCCAAGGCAAAAACAACAACAAGGGGATCCAAGGCGAAAAAAAACCCTGATTCTCTGCTAAACCTGAAATTCGCTAAGCGGCCACCTCACTATTTAGCAAGGCAAAAATCCAATCTGGTTGGTTTCGCGCTCAATTACCTTTGCTAATCATTCAGACTCAGTTCTCACCAAAGAAGTGGCCACTTAGCGAGGCTCTTTCTGTAACTGTAAAAATAAAAAGATTTTTACTCAAAGTTATATCAACACTTAATATTCCACTAAGTTTCGATTAACTCAAGTGTTCTAATTTTAGAAGTTCTTGCTTATTTGCTATATTTTCCTGCAATTTTCATAGAAATTCCGGTGATAAAAAACGTCTAAAACATCAGAACGAGTTGAATTACACTAGATTGCAAGTAGGAATGCAGACAAAACAACTAGGCACAATGAAAGCCCTTCTGAAAAAGAACATTTGACTGGTGAGCCTGTGATGTTGCTTTTGGCATTTGCACTGTATATTGTGGCTGGCTCGCTGGTGGGTATTTTCTACCCAACTCCCAGTTTTTCGTCAAAAGACAATTTTAGATTTTTTCATTCTATGAACCTAACATGGATTTTGTCAAGGTAAAATTATAATGTGGACTTTTGTGGATTATTTACTAAATGATTATTAAACTGTCTGCAAATTCTCGGAAAGCAGCTTGGTACTTTCCACTATTGTCCCAAAATCCAAAAATATAATACGGGATGTTCGAAAAATGTGGCCACTTTTAGAAAGACACATTTTTAAATGATTAGACCTCGAGAATTGGTTTTTACAGATCTAATCAGTGTTAGCTATCGCCTTGTTTAGTCAAAACTATTATTGCTTAATCAACCTGTGGTTTTGATCCTTTTCCGTATTCTATTAAAAACCCACCCTCCAATAATGGCCCACGCTTTAATAATGACCCGTCCCTCAGAGGGGGTTGAAAATTAAAAGCCTATGTGCTTTTAATACATGATGTCCAATAAAAGCTGCAGCATTTTTTTAAATTTTCTTCAACGACCGTTTTATAAACAATCTTTCAATGAATCAGTTCAAAATAAAACATCATCTTGTATTCATGAATCTCCTCTTTCGAATGCACCATCGTTTGTCCTATTTTGATCCAGAAAGGTATGAAAAATATGCAAAACACCCCTTAAGATCCAAAATTTAAGCAGGTGGGACTGAGGCACAAATGCTGCAGTTTTGAAACCTAAAAATACCATACCAATTTTACTTTTGAGTTTTTCACTATAAAATATGATATTATTTAAAAATATGTTTCATGACTTATTATATGGCGAAAAAGTTAAAAGTAAAATTGTAAGAATATTTTCAGGTTTCAAAACTGAAGCATTTGTGCCTCAGTCCCACCTGCTTAAATTTTTGGATCTTAAGGGGTGTTTTCCATGTTTTTCACTTTTCTGGATCAAAATATGACAAACGATAGTGTATTCGGAAGAAGAGTTTCAGGGCTACAAGATAATGTTTTATTTTGAACTAATTCATTGACAGATTGCTCATAAAATGGTCGTTGAAAAATTTAAAAAAATGCTGCAGTTTTTATAGGACACCCTGCAGAATGAATACGGTATCTATTTTGGAATACAGATAAATCTGGCGCGGACCGCAGGAAACAGCTATCGAAAATCCTGTTTTGGCGATAATTTATAAAGTAAAATGAGAGCTAAATCGAGACGATCCAAATAACATAACGTATTTTCTCTATTAAACGGGCCGGCCCTTTATTTTCAAATCTCTCTCAAATCTCTCGGAAATCGCAATTTTTTAAATCAATCTCGAAATTTTCGGATGCTCAACCAAAATCTAAACAATGGGATCAGTAGAGCTTGCGGGAGTTAAGAAATCGCAATGAAGAGCTTTAAAAAATATTCACCCTCGGCTGAGATACAAGTCTTCAAAGTCGAAGAGACCAGTATATTAGAGATGGCCCGTTTAATGAAGAAAACACTGTAATTTCTAGATTTGTTTACAAAAAATATGCATTTTTCAAAAGGACACATTTCTTTGGATTTTTTACATACTGTGATCGGTTTAAATTAAAAAATATATCATAAACATGTAAAATAATTAAAAATTTCGAAGGCAATGATTCACATTAGCCGGTGAATAAGAAGCATGCAATTTTTTCAAAAATCGTGTTTGAGCTGTGTAAAGAGGGCCTGTTAGATTTTCGAAATCCCTCGCAGGCACTTTATACACAGCTCAAACAGTAACTGAAACAGGATTTTCAGTCCGCTTGAAGTTAGGGGGGGCGGTAATTAGAGGGGTGGCAATTAGAGGAAATACGGTAATTTAAAATTTTTTAATGTCGTCTTTTTCAAAACTTATAAAATAAGCGATAAAGCCAAAAAAGCTAGATAAGCTAGCAATTGTTCGTCTATTTTTCAAAACAGCAAAGGTGTATTGTGTTCTTCAAAAAATCTATTTACAGGCGATCTACTTCAATTTCATCACATTGATGAGTTGGTTTTTGAAACTACAATAAAGAATTCGAAAATTATTTTTATTTCACTCTTTTTATTTTTTTAGCAATTGGTTTGGGAGATGTTGTGCCTCAAAAGTATAGCAATAATAATTTTTTAAAGGAAATATTTACTTTCCATAAATTTAGCCAGAAATATTTGGTGATCACCCTGATCTACTGTACAGTTGGCTTAGCTCTGACTACATGTGCCGTCGAAACTGGTGCGGATTATTTGCGTAAATTACACTACTTTGGACGTAAAATCAACGAGGTAGAGAATCTGCAAATCTGGTTTGGATCAAAAAGGTTTCAGCCAGACTCTATAACACAATTTATTATCAACTTTATACCAAGGTTAACTGTGAAGCAACTGGTCAGGTCTATGGGTGATCAGTTTGAATTGCCTGCAGAGAAGTTGGACAAATTGAATTTGGATTATTTTGTGGAACAGGCCATTCAAGTGGAATCTGGTCATATGACCACACTCAGGGTAGTTTTTTTGAAAATTTGCAGCAAACTGGACTCCATAATTCAACATTATGGAGGACTGACCTTATAGTGTTCGATACTAGGGTCAAAATATTTTTTCAAATTATTCTGGCACAGAAAAATAAAACCCTTTGAGTGTAAAAATTATTTTATTCAGAATGAGGAAGATAGCTTAAAACCGGAGTCGACAACTAACATTTACAGTCCTACTGACGGTGACATAATTTACATTGATGAGGACGAGAAGCAAAAACGTCGGATTTCCAAATAACACAATTGAAGTAGATAACCGTTTGTTTTACAACCTTGTTTAAATTATTATTACGAATCACTAATAAAAATTTCATAAACTTTACGGATTTTTCAACCATTTAATTTAGAAAATTATCGATTTGTGATGCTGCAGGAGCTGAAGCAAGACTGGCTCGTGTGGAAGAGTCTTCCGCCATCTGTTTTGTTTTCTCCCTCTTGTTTGTGATCGATTTTTGCTCTTTTTTGGATTGTTAAACCAAGATAAAATGACGGGTATGATGAAGAGTCCATGCAATGTTCCCTAGAAAATTATGGCTCTTTTAATTCAAAGCCAAATTTAAAAATGACCACTCACCAAAGTGCCCACACATATTACTGTCTTTGCAAAACAACCGATCACATAGATCGAAATGAAAAGAGTGGAAACATGCAAATAAGTGTGGAGCTTGCTGCCTAAACACTCAGTCATTTAGACAAATTCAACCCTGTAAGAGTGCTCAGAAAAAACCTCGAGCATTGGTCTACCAACACTATTAAGTATTTCGGTTGCGTTCTCTAGAGCCGTGTTTTCTTTTTCGCAACTACTGCCTAAGCAGTTTGCTTCTTTTTGGTAGTAGTGGTAGCAAACATGCGCCTAAGTTTACACATTAATTTATAAAAAATTCGGATGTATGACTGATTGATAGATCTTGCCATTTTTAGTGGGCTTTTCAAATTAGGAAAAATTAAGGTTGGGCCAAAACAAAATTGCAAAAACTTTGTGAGCTTGTGAATAATTTTACAAAAACTACATTCAAAGTAGATTTTGACCGCTCAGAATCTTGTTTTACAATATGACCTGTCAAATCATCAGTCAAAATCTATTTTTAGTATTATTATGCAGGTGGAGTCAAGGGTTGAAAGTCCCAGGGCTAACGGTCCAAAATGCCAGCCATGTGGGGTGAGTACACGGCCCGGTCGGTGTGATAAGATGTAAACTTTTATACCGAACCTTACGCTTACAGACGCGATTAAGGCGCCGGTAGACGCCTGTTGACCCCAGATCGTCAGATATTTTTGAAATGGTCTCAGATATAGATATATATTCCTACCGAAAAGTCGACACTAAATCCAATAGCCATAAGAACATTTATCATGGTGACCGATCAAAATCTGATAAATTGGTAAAATAAATAGAAGATAGTAAATAAGTATCAAACCTAATTCCCACCATCCTAGTGCACCAAGGAGGGCTGAAATTCGGCTAATATAGTATTACAATTTTTATTTTTACATTACAATAAGCCAAAATAATCATTCGAAATGACCTACTATAGCTAATAGATAAACAGAGAGTGTAGCAATGCCAGTGTATTTCAGGCTTGGGATGATTATGAAGCAAACCACCGTCATGCAGGCTATTGTGATCAGCACAGCTTTGAGCATTTCCACCTGAATGAAACTCAAATGTCATCTAGCAATTTGAAAATAAAGTATATTTGCCAAAAAAAAAAAGTACATTTTGGTCATTTTTCGTCAAAAAGTGCATTTTATATAGTATTATTATATACAAGGTTGACTGGAGCCTTACAGCGCCTTGTTACAAAAGTCGAATATTGCGCAGGGATCGTATCGTCTTGTGAAGTGTAAGTTATAGAGATAGTCTACTGTGTTTCAATCATCATAAACATTAAACATCTTAAGTCTGCAAGTAAAAACTGATAAACACATATTTCGTAATTATGGCACTTACCTGCTAATTGAGGTTCTCCAAGTGAATGGTCGTACTCATCGAGTGGTTAGTGTACCTTTCCAGTAATCGGGCCCCAATCCAGTTGGTTAGGTACTCTCCAAGCGGCACAGGTACCCTCAAAGTGGTTATGCTAACTTCCAGGCAATTTGGGTACCGTTTATATGATAAGGCTATATAAATCGGGTAAAATCTTTACTAGGGATTTTGTGAAAATAATGTATTTTCATAACATTTTTGTTTTAATTTGGTTTGTCACTCACGGTTCGATGTCAAATTCTTTGATCCTGGAGCTTCTTGTTTTTTTTTTCGTAGACAGTCTTTATAAGAATTTGACTGTATACAACTTTTTTCGTATATAATGTCGAAAACACGATGTTCACTTGGTCCACCCTCTTGTTCGTGCCTTACACAGACCAGGACCCGAACCACAGGAGGTAGACATTGTTCACTAAATTTTTCACCATATTGTTCACTAAAAATGTATATTTTTTCTGAGTCGACTGGCGCTTACAGATTTTCGGAATTCGGTCTAAGAAAAAAGTTATGGTTGTTTAAAGAGCATTAAATTTCTTGACGCGTCCTGTATTTTCTTGAAATACAAAAATAGAACCTGAACTGTGATGATTAGGTCATATATGGTTGCATCGTAGTCGAAAACGGACACATTAAACTGAGAGTACTGATCAACTAGCTGGCGGATTCGCTCTATAAAGAATGCTCTTTGGTGCCAGTCTCTTTTGCCTAAAATATAAATGGTGGCTGTAAAAATTAAGACTCGTCTATATTTGCTTAAAAGACTCCTTTTTCAAATTGCGGGACCCCAGATATTTTTTATAAGCCATTTTGAAAAAAATAAATAAAAACTAACAGAACTACCAAGGCAAGATAATCCCAGCATAGAATACAGTCGACTCTCGTAACCCTTGTCAAAGTCGTTCCCGCCTGGGGCCCGACACTTTTTGTATCAAATTTTGAAGTCTTTTTTTTCAGTCTTGAGCAAAATATCGCAATGTTTCCGATTTTTCCGATCGTTTTAAAAATGTTGAAACTTTTGCCATTAAAACCTCAACTCTCAATAAACCGCCAACCTTTTTCGAAATTATGGTGGCGGGTTATCAAGAGGCGCGAGTCTTAATGGCAAATATTTCAACATTTTCTTGAATAATCGGCAGAACCGGAATCCTCGCATTAGACTGACGAACCATAATTGACGTCAAAAAATTGAAAGACTTCAAAAAATTGGGGCCCAAGTATGGAACAAAAATGATATGATGTATGATACCATGGATGATTTTATGAGAAATATTTTGTTTTGTATTCCGAAGCTCGTATTTTTCAAATAATAAAAACCCACCCTGACAAATCAACACAAACATAAAGCTGTCCACCACAACTTCAGATCTTAACAATTAGATGTCAAGATTAAAATGTCAAGATGCAGAATTGAACCATTCCAATGTCCAACCTGCTTGAATTGTCCTTGTGGGTGTGAAACATAACCATATTTTTGTCACTCAACATGTGCTCATCCAAAAATTGTGGTACTCTTTGGTAGCTGGCCACATAAGCTTGGTTTTGCGGATCTTTTGAGCTTTTATTGGCTGCATTCTCACCCAGGTATTTTTGGTGATCGTACTGAATGGTCAGGAATTCACAAAAAAAAATAATTGGCTAAAAACCTTGAGATAATTTCGTAACCACAACTCTGTCCTGTTTGGGCCTAAATATCAGCGATGTTTATATATTTAACCCTATGAAGACTGACCATATGTTTCTGGAAGCTGCTCCATTTTATCTATCAATGCGAAAATTGGCTAGTTTCTGAGGCTTCACTTATGTGGGTGGATGGTTAACAATAAAGGTAAGTGGGCGTACTGAAAATATCGATGTAGCGTGCGATAACCTGGCCGGAAATTTTACTTGAACAAAGATGCGATCAATCACATGCACTGATTCTGAAGGCGATTTTAAAAAAAATTGTAAATAGCAAGTTTGTTAAAGGGCTCGTACAAGGTATAACAAAAAATTTGTCGGTTTTTTTGCCCATAACTTTTTTTGTAGATCAAACTTTGATATTGTGTAAGCGCAGATGAATTTAAGAAAGTGAGCAATTTTTTGGTATATAAAGTAAACAACACAAAAATTTGCCTAGTCCCTCTGTGGCATGGGTTCTGAATGGCCACTAGATAAGCAAGGCATAAACCAAGCAGGGGACCAAGTACAACCGTGTTTTTGACATCACACACCGGAAAATCGCGTTTTAATTCTGAGTCGATTGGCATTTACAAATTTTCTATGTTTGTAGTACAAAATATTCATGGCCAAAAGCAAACCGGCGAAATTTTCGAAATTTTTAAATTTTTCACACTGCACAGAATGGTCTATTTTTAAGTAAATATACTGTGCACCTAAAAGCGTCTTACCCTGCAATTTGGAGTCGAGTGGGAAAGTCTTTTGAGGCTCAAAAGTAGCTTCCATTCTGTTTATTCCGAAGAATGCCAGTAGATACATCATTACCAACACAATGAAACATGTGATCTGGCCTTTCTCGAAGTGATAAATTTAGCGTATGTGTTCCATCCATTTTTCCTAGAAAAGACAAAAAGGTTTTTCTTTCATTATGCACCAGCCCAGAACAAATAAATTTGTTACTTTTTCGAGTTCGCAGTATTCTTCACAGGCATGAATGAATTGAATTTGCCAGTCCATACCGCACACGGAAGGAAAACTGTGAACTCAAAAATATAGTCCAGCATGACAGCTATAGTGGTGCTCAAACAGAATGAGCTCAACTGAATTTTGAATGGTTATTAGAGCTTTTAAGGATTATTTAAAGACAAAAACCTGAGAGCTAGGAGAAAAAACTCCAACGGTAAATGCCAACATGCTGCAATTTTGATAATGATTTGGTAGTTATGAACTAAAACAAGTTCACTTAGTTATAGAGGTGATTGAAATGGAAGGTCCAATTTCTTGGACCACAGATGCCATCCTCAGTTCAAGTATAGGCTCAATTCTGCTCCACTTTCTCCAACAGTGGAGCAGTAGAAAAGCGTCATCTACTCCTATTCCATTGAAGATATTATAGATATTTCTGATGCATTCAAAGTTTTACCTATCCCAAGAATCTAAAATTCTTGAAACATTTTGTTATAGAGATATGTTTAAAAAGTAGTCAACCAACCAAAAATGGCATAATACTGCAAAAAAAATGTAAAAATAGTTGCTAAAAGTAAAATCGGAGCAACCAAGTCACCAGCGAAAATAGGTGAGGGAAAAATTCAGTTCTTCTCCTCAAAGTTCATAACAGTAAATTGTAAGTGGCGACATAAAGCGTCGACAAGCTTTAGCAATACTCGTCGGCGAGTGTTCCCGCCAACCAGCCAACATACCGTATATTCTCTATTAATCCCCATGGGGGATTATTTTTCAACCCCTAAAAAATCGGAAAAATTTGAGGACAATCTTGAGATTTTTGGGCAGTCGACCAAAATCTGAAAAGTGGAATCAGAAGAGTTCGTGTTAATCAAGAAAACACAAAAAACAGATTTGTGAAATGTTTGCTTAGGCTGAGATATGAGGTCGGTAGGGTGGGTTATTATTAGAGAGTGGGGATTAATAGAGAATATACGGTAGGTTACTTGTGCTTAAGGAACATACTTGTTAATGATAGTGATAATTTCGCAAATTCAAACGCGCGCGGGACACCTTTTTTCATTCCAAAAATAATTTTTGAATTATGTTTTGTTGGTATATCAAAAAAACAATATAAAATATGAGTGGTGTAGGTAGCTCAGCAGTATAGCAGCATTGTGTAGTGTCTGTTGGTCTCAGGTTCGATTCCCTTGTCTGCTGTGTTATTTATGATCCTTTATTATCGACCCATCTCTGCCCACGTGCATTGCAAATCGACGTAAATTACCCACATTTCCCCCACAAGCAATTTTTTTTTCGTTTTCATGGTATAGAAGTCATATAGAGGTAAAATAGCGTTGTTTATTATAAAAACTAGGGTCTGCAGGCGCCTATCGGCGCCTATGTTGTTCGGGAACATTAGTTGTTCATGTACATTAGTAGTTCGGGTAGATTAATCTTTCGAGTGCGTTAATGGTTAGGGTAGATCATCCACCCTACCTGTTGACTAAGCTACTCTACCTCGTCTACCCTCGCCCATCCTTGCCTACCCTTGCCCATCCTCGCCTATCCTCGTCTACCATCGCCCATCCTCGCCTACCCTTGCCCATCCTCGCCTATCCTCGCCTACCCTCGCCCATCCTCGCCTACCCTCGCCCATCCTCGCCCATTCTCACCTGCTCTTGCCAATTCTCGCCTATCCTCGTCTACCCTTGCCCATCCTCGCCTATCCTCGCTTACCCTCGCCCATCCTCGCCTATCCTCGCCTACCCTCGCCTACCCTTTCCCATCCTCGCCTACCCTTTCCCATCCTCGCATACCCTTGCCCATTCTCGCCTATCCTCGTCTACCCTTGCCCATCCTCGCCTATCCTCGTCTACCATCGCCCATCCTCGCCTACCCTTGCCCATCCTCGCCTATCCTCGCCTACCCTCGCCCATCCTCGCCTACCCTCGCCCATCCTCGCCCATTCTCACCTGCTCTTGCCAATTCTCGCCTATCCTCGTCTACCCTTGCCCATCCTCGCCTATCCTCGCTTACCCTCGCCCATCCTCGCCTATCCTCGCCTACCCTCGCCTACCTTTCCCATCCTCGCCTACCCTTTCCATCCTCGCATACCCTTGCCCATTCTCGCCTATCCTCGTCTACCTTGCCCATCCTCGCCTATCCTCGTCTACCATCGCCCATCCTCGCCCATTCTCACCTCGCTACCCTTGCCATTCTCGCCTATCCTCGCTACCCTTGCCCCCATCCTCGCCTATCTCGTCTACCCTTGCCCATCCTCGCCTATCCTCGCTTACGCCCATCCTCGCCTACCTCGCCCACTCCTGCGCCTTCATCCTCGCCTACCCTTGCCCATCCTCGCCTATCCTCGCCTACCCTTCGCCTCCTTTCCCCCTCCCTTTGCTACCCTTCCTCCCCTTCTCGTCCCTTCCCTTTTCCTCATCCTCGCCTATCCCTCGTCTACCATCGCCCATCCTCGCCTACCCTCGCCCATCCTCGCCTACCCTTGAAATCCACCATCTCCGATTTGGAGGCAAGGAAAAAATTTTTTAGAAGCAACTTCGATTATACGTGTTTGTGCTTAACAGGATGCCAAGATGTTTTACTTGAAGGTTCCGCAGAGATATCTGACATTAATTGGCAAAAACTGGCCAAAAAGTGGGCTTGAACACAAAATGCCACCTCAAATCCAGGCTAAAATCCACCATCTCTAGTTTGGAGGCAAGGAAAAAATTTTTAGAAGCAACTTCAATTATACGTGTTTGTGCTTAAAAGAAAGCTAAGATGTTGAACTTGAGGGTTCCGAAAAAATATCGAACATAAAATTGCAAAAAGTAGCCAAAAATCAGTCTTGAACACCATAAATTCATATAAAAGTGTGACGGACGGCCCCAAACTAAATTCTGAGCGATCAAGCTCATCTGACTGGAATTCTGAATCGATTTTTTGCAAAAAGTTTACCCCCTTTAGTAAACGGGTTGGCCAGACTTGCGGACAACATTTTGCGTAAACCACCAAAAAACAATTATTTTTGGCTTTTAGTCATTCTGGAGTGGGTCTATGCCATTTGGTCTTCACCTACCCCTGAAATTTTCAAAAAAATTGACCAAATTGAATTAATTTGTTGTTAAATTGCTGATTTCGTGCCGAGAAACTACAGCAAAGACAAAAATAGTTACACGCTGTAACTATTTTTTTTTAATATTACTTTCGCGTCGAGAAATAGTTACAAGAATAGTTACAAATGTCAAAATAGTTACAGGCTGTAACTATTTTTCAAATGCAAAAATTTGTAACTATTTCTCGCAAATAGTTACAAAAGCTCATCCCTGGTTTTAAATTGCAGAATTGAATATTTCCCAAAAATGATCAAAAAAATAATTTTTCAATAAAAAAGTAGGCAGGGGTACATTATCTGTACTTGACCAAAATCGGTTTAACTATATCTAAGGCAGTTTAAGACCGTCAAACCAATAGAAAACGTGTTTTTAGCGCCCGGAAAGACATTTTGAAATAAAGGTCCCTTCGAGGGCGCAGGGGGCTTGCTGGCTTAGAGTTGAGATGCGCACACCCACATACCTCAGACACAAATCACTCGAAAGTGACTCTGGATGCATAAAAAATGTATGCATACTAGAGTTTCTTTATGCGGTAGGCTAAACTATAAACTAAACTATGTTCAAATTCCATCTTCTTAAGGTATCTACGCAGGCACGTATCCAGGGGGGGGGGGGGGGGCTAACCGGGCTTTGCCCCCCCCCCCTTAAATTTTTTATTTCCTTGTAAAAACACTATAAAAGTCGGAAAAGGTGTAGGTAAAATGACCTTTTTGGGGCTTTAATGGTCCTTTTACGGTCCTTTAAAAACATCAAAAATTAAAAAAAAGTTAACTGGCGGCCAGTCTTCGTTTTCTTATTTGAGATTTCATTTCGAGTTATGGGTTGGCGACTTGGTTGTGTCCCGTAGAATTGTACGACTCTATTAGGTCATTAACATACCTCATGATAGAATTAAACTGAACACCAAGCCATCCTAGCACTGCAAAAGTGTAAGAATGGCTAGAAAGGGGACGAAATCGCCGCAGCTATGATCAAAATCTAGATTTATGCTTATGAAAGCAACAACAATTTTTTCTCAAAAAAATCCACCCGTGTTTTGAAGGGAAGGTCTCTTAGTGCCAACATCATAAAAACAATCATTAAAAACATGCCAACAGTCAACAATTTGAGTGTCCGCTCACTTAAAATTGTTAAAATTTTGACAAAATTCTGAAAATGAGAAATTAACCTTCCCATCATCATTTCATGGTTGACTACCTAATTTGATTTTTTTGAAAAATTAGATGATTTTCCAACAAGTTACCTCATCACCATATATGTGGAAAGAAAAAGCGGAAGAGAAATTGTCGGATTTGCTGATCTCAAAGAGTTGTAGCTCAAGTTTTTGAGAAGGACTCGTTGTCCAGCATTTTTTGAGTCTACCATATACCAAAGGGCAATAGTCTCTACTGAATCGATTGAACTTGCATGTATCTAAATTGTCTAAAATACGTGTTAACTTTGATATTTGCGACTTTTCATTACATTTTTTTAATTTGAGCTATGGTCAAATGCAAGAAAAATTGTAATCAATATCGATTAATTGCACTTTATATGACATCCAAATGTCGTAAAATCTTTCCTTATCCCTCACATCCTGCTCTCTTTCCTAATTTGAAACCGTGCTTTCGACATTGTCTTTTTGACCCACTTTTTGAAAATACTCTTAAGAAAAAGACTACTAAAAGTGAAGCTCATCTTACTGGCTGCAGAATAGCTGGTAAAAAGAATAGTCTGAACGCAGTCTTAAAAAAGGTGCCAAAACACGATTTTCAGTGGAGGAGGTAGGATTATTGAAGTTTATACTATATGGTAGAGCTGAGAATCGAGAATATCAAAAGCAAGATTTTATCTATAAAAGAAAGATAAAAAGGTCACTTTATGCGAGACATTGTGTAGTTGAACACCAAAGAAGTGCGCTTCCAAAGAAATCTGAATTAGTAAAACAATATAATGAAACAATTAATTGGATAAAACAATCAATATCACTGTTACAATCCCCCTTGTCAAGTTAGACCCCCAGCTAAGTCCGACCATTCTGCTCTGATTTTGTTAAATTTTCGATTTCTAAGTCGCTTACATTTTGTAAATACAAGTGGCTTATGCTGATTTGTTTGCAAAAAACTGAAATATGCCACGAAAAAAGCGAAATTCACATTAACCGTATTTCCTCTAATTAACGCCCCCCCCCTCCCCTATAGGCAAGTCAAAAAATAAACGCAGTAACGCAGTTAAAGGGCTCCAGTAGGTCTGAAACCTTGCACTGCTGATCTTGTTGGATAGCCAAGAGTGTGACGATCATTGTGACACCAAACTTGTAAATACAAGAATATAAAATAGGGTTGCACACAGTGGTAGGCCAACCTGTGACTAAGGCGATGAGTTTATAAAATTCGCCTCCCTTTTTAAGCATTATTGCCAAAAGCGGCTAACCAAGTTTTGAATCTCTGATAACGTGTTATTAACCAAAAATTGCAATTTTCGGTTAAATGTTTACAGGAAAATTTTTAATTGAATCTTGTGATTTGTGGTTAAAATTTTGTCGTAGCCTAGTCGTATGGCGTCGTAGCCTGGTAAAAACATACGTCTTTGCCATTGTGTCTTTGATCTTTGGCATTGTGTTTTCAACAATGAAAAATTCAGTCTTTTGAATTCTTAAACATAAACATCAGCACTAAAAATCTACTAAAAATCTAAAAACCCATACTTATTAGAAATTTTCGAGTAGTCGTGTGCAACAAATTTTGGATTTATTAGATCAAAAAACACAGTGCTGAAGCACAAAAAATAAATGTCAGAGTAATTTTGACTAGCTCTGTAGAGCCGAAAATTACTTATTTTTAACCGAACAGACTTTGCTAGACATCGCTGTTGGGGGCACTTTGTAGCAGGACTTGACTGCCATACTAATACACTATTATATTACATTGTGACCATAAAATTTGTGGTAGGGAAGCCTAGATCAAAGTCACTGTCCAAAGATCTGTTATTTTTAAGGTTGTCCGTCTGTACGTTCCATCCAAACTGCAATTGAAAAAAAAACATGGTTTGCATAAAACAATGAGCAACACAAAAAACCTTGAATGCATGGTAAAGAAAATTTATATCTCCTCTCGAAGTTTCAAGATCGGAGAATTTCAAAATTCCATTTTTGCTTGGCACAGATAGCTCTTTTACAAAATCATTCAGCCTATCCACCTGAAAACTTTTGGTGTTAACTTTTGTTATATTTACTTTGCAATAGGCTACTTCATTAAGCAAATGGGAGGTCAGCTCCATCTGGACGTTTTCACTTTTGTTTTTGGAGCCAACAAATAACAGTAAGAGTTCCAATTCGCTTACAGAAACATTGTAGAAATCTCCAAAAACCTGGGATTGTAAAGAAAGTCGTTAATATTTATTGTTAAAAAAGTTTACTTGAAATTCTTGCGTGGATCGTCCATTTTTGTGCGCTGCAAAAAATGTAAAAAAGTTGAACAAATATTTTTATTGCTAATTATGAGTGAGTACTCAATAAATTTCAATCTCAAAATGATTTCTTTTTTTTGGATTTCACCTGGTACCAGGCTTAAAAAATATCCTTTTGAACCCAAGTATTCACCTTGGAATTTACCTAGGACCACATAAAGTAAAAAGTCAAATCTTTGATAAAATGGCTATCGTATTTTCTCTAATTAACGCCCCCCCCCCTGATTTAAAACAGTGTTCTTGGCATTGTGCTTTTCACACACTTATGATCATTTCTCTCAGAAAAGTTACCGCTTTTTGTAGCCAAGAGGATCAGCTATCAAATGGTTGGTAACTTGCCTAAGAAAAGTGATCAAAAACACAATGCCAAAAACACGATTTCGAATCAGGGGGGGGGCGCGTTAATTAGAAGAAATAAGGTAACTTATATTTTGAAAGCTTGAAAACTCCAAAAAGTATTAAAACACCTTTTCAGGAATATGCGGTATAAAAGTTCTGCCGAATTTACTATAAAAAATCATAAAAATAAATATCATATCAGTAAAATGACTCGATCAATGGTCTTGTTGCTAACTTTTGTTATAATGCATCATACTTTATAGGCACACGAAAAACCAACCAAAGCCCCTTCTAACATCTGTATCCACAGAAATCGGATATACCAGAAAGTAGGAGAGAATAGGCAAAACTACAGCCAAATTGAGCAGAAACACATGCAGAGGCCAACGGCCAATAAAAAAGCCGACACGACTCAAACAAAAGTGCATCCATCGAAACATTTTAATTAAATATTTAATGTTCAAATTTTTCACCCATTTGATGAAATAATTAGATAAAAACAAATATGAGTAGTTGTCAAAATGAAATTTGTTTGTCTAATATTTAGTATTGTTATTACTGGTAGTGGTTGTAAATTAAAAGGATGGGGAGAGAGAAATTTGTAGTGTGTCCAAAGCGTATACAACTTCCAGGCACAAAGTAACTAAAAAACAAACTAGGAGTGCTATTGACGAACCGGTTCAACCTTGTTGTGCGATGTGTGCAAGTTCATTAACCTTTAGTCAGCAAAATAAGGTGATATATAGACTTGTATGGTTGTGGTCCGCATGCGGGGGGTCAGCATGTCCGTACCGACCGCATGTAGGCTTGAGATAAAAAAGAGGGCAGTTATATACAGGCTCTACACAAGGCTAGATTAACCCATTACGGTATTTCCTCTAATTAGCCCATATGTGGCTTTATTTTTCAATCCCATAAAAATAAGAGAAATAGGTTTGGCAACGTCACGAAAACAATTGTTGTGAGCTGCAAAAATATTTTATATATAAGTCCTGAATGTTACCTTATGATGAGTTTCACTTAATCACATTACTTATGAAAATTTTAGTTCATTTTTCCTAAATTTGCTAAGTTCTCTAGGAAACTTTTTTAGAGCGGGAGCGAAAATTACCTATATAGAAAAAACTAGCTCTAATGTCATTTTCGGTAAAGCTAATTGATCTCGGTGTTCCGGGCACTTTTTTCAAAAATTTTTGCACATGTCTCGAGTAACTTTTTATGGGAGTTCGGAAAAATTTTTTTAGCTCAACTTTTCTTTTCCAATTTTTCAGGGCAAAAAATTTTTTTTTCTTCAGATTTTTTGAGGGTATTCCGAAATTTTTTCGGAGCTGGGCTGAGCAAAAGGGCACATCTACAGAATGTCAGCTTTCAAACAAAAAAAAGTTTTGGTCGAAATGATGAGCGGAAATTAAAAATGCCAATGTGACAAGATTGCTACTCAGGAAAAAATTCAAAAATTTGAATTCGCGCCAAAACTGAAATTTATTTTTTGGCGCAAAAGGCACGTGTTAAAGGCTGTTTCAGGGCAAATTTTCATGCTGAATACAGAAAAAATAAAATATTAAAAAAAGCTGAAAAAAATAAAAATAAAATTTTCCACAAAATCAGCTTGGTCCACCATATGATTTTGGAAGAAAAATTCCAAAATAGGCCCAAAACAGGGTTTCCATTCAAGAAAGTGGTCTTGCACATTTTTTCAAACTGGCCTTAGAATCCCATTTTACATGAGAAATGTTCAGGTCGTTTTGGCTAAAAACGTGACTTTTTAGGTCTTACCACGAAAGTCGTTTTTTGGCCTTCTTTGTCCACCTGCTATATCAATGACCAACTATCAGGTTTCAGAAAATACTGAAAAAGATAAGGAAAAACATAGATTAGATAAGATAAGAACGGTGTTCTTCAGTGGAATTGCCCGAAATGGTATAGTACGGGGTGGAAATGATTGAAGCGGTAGAACGTTAATGATCAGACATATTGCCTGAAGTGAAACTATAATGTAGACAAGTATCAAATGTGAGTGATGTTTCTGAGGAAAATTTTTTGCGCTCAAGAATCTTCATAACAAACTTTTTTGGTATTTTCGACAAAATTAAGTTTTTCACTTTTTTAAATTCAAATTGGCGCGAAAATTTAAAGATTTTTTTTCGAAGAGAACAGTCGATATACATCATGCTTTAACACGATGTTAAGACAAAAATGTTATGCTTTGAGCACAATGCATATAGAGTTTTGATGAATATTCATCGTACTCTCGAAATCATTTGTTGTTATGATTTATATAAGTCATTAAACTGGACGTCTCAAAAAGTTTTTTTAATTATAATAAGTCATGAAAGTGTACATGAGACCCCGGGCTGGGTTAGATGTCCTTAAAGTATGCATGAGATCCCGGGCTGGGTTAGATGTCCTGAAAATCGGCATGAGATCCCGGTCTGGGTTAGATGTTCTGAAAATGGCATGATATCCCAGACTGGGTTAGATATACTAAAAATCGGCATGAGATGTTATTACTGATATTCAAAAGGTACAAGACAAATTGTTGAATAAAATGCATATTTTGTGGTGAAATTTTGGCCGCTTTGAGCGGCCATCTAGCACCAGTACGACGCGCGTAGCGCGTTTAAAATACTACGGAATTAAAGTAAAAAATAGTAAATATTTCTTTTTCTTTTTAGATCTTGGCTTCTGGGCTCCCCTAGTTTAGAAATATGAAAAAATTTGTGAGCCGATAAACGAGCCGATAAGTGTGCCACAATGGAAGCGAAGACGATCTGATCCATTGCTTCAAGCAGCACGGTCCGGTGCCTGAAGGACGAATGATGCTGGAATTCGCGCGAGCAGGAAACCTGGAAGAAGCGACCGAATTCGTCGAATTGGATCCAAAACAAGACGAAGAGAACGGCTATATTAGTGAAGATTCCTTGGATTTTATTGTTTAATCTTACTTGTTGTCATAGAGCCCTTGTTGTGTAAGTTGTTGTGGAGGATAGCCTTTTTCAAATAAAACAATTTTCTTCGAAGTCGGGTGAAATATAAGCCGGCACCCTGTAATAAGTCGGCACCCTGTAATAAGCCGGCACCCTGAGGAAAGGTTGAAAAAAAAAGCTGGCATGCCGCCTTATTACAGGAAATACGGTATATGGTATCAGTTGTGGCATCACCTTTGCAAAATGTAGCACAAGAAGGTAAAAGTATGAACCAAATTATTTTGCTGACTTGCTCCAAAAAACTAAAACGCTTATGCACTGCGCCATGGAGGCCAATTTTTCAAACCTAAGTAGCTTCCCCCATCTTTAATGAAATAGTAAACTAGAAGATCAAAAAAATAAGCAAGGAATCGAAAGAAAATGCAGCATGAAAATTCCAAAATTTCAGCTTAAATGAAGAAAAGTTGTTTTTATTAATATTGGCAGTGAAAATTTTAGAAACTAGCTGCTCGAAAAACACCGCCGGGGACAGCGCACACCCTTTCAAAATTTGAATTTCCTTGTAGTTCAACTTAAACAAAACGCCAAGAATTAAATTGGCGTTTTTATCCGCCTTTTTAAATTTTTTGTCTTTTCTTCACCAAAATGAACTGTTTTTTGCAAAAAGCACACGGTCTTTTACTCCAAAAGATCTTTTGTTTAGAAATTACATCTTATGCCTTTTTCAAAATCTTGTTTGTCCGTAACATGAGTTCCGGAAATAATATGGCATCCCACAACTAGTTATGCATCATGTCCATAAATATACTAAAAGTGCCGTGAAAATTTTGTCGGGCAAATTCTTCAAACAATTCACCACATCCTAAATCGGGACACGGGTGTTTCCCCTCAAAGTGCGTTTCCCCTCAAGCTCGTTTCCCCTCAAAGTTCGTTTCCCCTCAAAGTTCGTTTCCCCTCAAAGGTCGTTTCCCCTCAAAGTTCATTTCCCCTCAAAGGTCGTTTCCCCTCAAGTGTCGATTCCCTTAAAAATAATTTTTTCTAAAAAAAATTCGATCAAAATAAACTAATGTAATACAAAAAGCATGAAATATCGTTGGTTTTATTTTAGTCCCAAAAACTTTTCGAATAATGTTTTTGTAACCACTTGTACGTCAAAAATAAAATATTCACTCTTATTGTGTTATAGAAAATTTTCAATCGTCTATATATATTTTTCGGACACGGACACAATATCCCTGGCCACAATATCCAAGTGGTCGTCCACTTGGATCGAAAATTTTTTGCTCACGTTTTCGGCTTCCAAAATACTTTTTCTGCACTAATTATAGCACACTGAAGATGGTTTGACAGTGGTAAAATAACGTTTATGAAGAAATTTTTGAGTTATAGTAAATTCTTGATTTTGATAAATTAAGAGTTCACAATAACTCAAAAATTTTTCGATGAAACGTGATTTTACCACTGTCAAACCATCTTCAGCATGCTCGAATCAGTTCAGAAAAATGGTTTTGAAACCCGAAAACGTAAAAAAGTTTTTTGATCCAAGTGGACGACCACTTGGATAGACATCGCCTAGGATGATGGTTCAAATCCAGCTGGGTGCATACCTTTATTTATCATTATTTTGAGTGTTTAAGTGGTGTAAAAGTTGATATACTCATTCCCAAGGTTACTAATTCGACCCCATCTGGGTGCAATCAGTCTCGAGTAGAGGACCCCCATTTCAAATTTAACCGTTTTCAGAACACAATTTTGAATTAAATCGTTTGGGTTTTCAATTACTTTGAGCTAAATCTAAAATTTTGGATTCTGGATGTGGATACCCCCTCGGGTAGGTACCACGGGGTAAACTTTACTTATTTATTTACTTATTTTGAAGGGAACTTATTTGAAGGAACTTATTTTGAGGGAAACGACCTTTGAGGGGAAACGAACTTTGAGGGGAAACGAGCTTGAGGGGAAACGCACTTTGAGGGGAAACGAGGCTGACCCTCCTATATAAACATCGCTCTATTCGAAAAAGAAAGTTCAAGCAGAGATTTTTATGTCAGAAAAAGAACAAATGTGGGAACAACATAAAATGGTAACGGACGATTTTTAATAGAAGGTGATGGCTGGTCAGCAATCTTGGGCTCAAGTAAACGAACCACTGTACTTGGACATAGCCTTGCTTCCCTCCGAGATAGCGTGCTTGGCCAGCTCTCCAGGCATGACGAGACGAACGGAGGTCTGGATTTCGCGAGAAGAAAGCGTACGAGTCCTGCCATACTTGACCAGGTGGGCGGATCCATGCAGCAAGCGGTCGAACAGATCGTTAACCTGAGAAAGAGATTAAGTTACTACACTACACTCGCAAAGAGACCCACCAGATCGAAACAGTCGGTTCCGACTTTAGTTAATTGACCAAGCGCCTACTTCTTGCCTGTTGATCCCTTGTCGAGTGATTGTCATCAAATCTCCTAGATAAAGGAAGTGGATTATTACAAAGATACACACAATCTAACAAAAATTTACCTTTCGTAGTCATCACATCACACAGCAGAGCCAAATGCATGCTCAACTTCTTGTCCGTCATTCGCTTGCGATCCAACTCAAGTCTCAGCAGCCAAGGACTAGCATTCGTAGGATTGAAGTAGTGTAAATGGTAAATGCTGAGCCAGTCACGGTCTTCTTCGATGCATCTAAACTGAGAGGGTAAACTGCTGTTCCTTCTCTTCGGCCAATTTCGCTACAAAAATCTGCAAAAATAGGTAGAACAAGGAAAAATAGCTTACCCAGACGTATCTTTCCTGTTTTCTTTGCTGAAGAGAGGATAAGTGAGATTAAGAATCGAATACCTCATAGACTTACCAAGTCCAACGATATTCGCTGCCTTTGCTCTGCTTCTTTGATAGCTTGGATTGCAAGTCCTCATCATACCTGAAAATTACACCAAATTTGATTCCGTCAAAAAATCTGAAAAAGTCGTCGTTTTTAGGACCTCTGATACAACAAAAGATAGCTCAGACATTCAGCTACAAGAATAATCAGACCGATTTTGTAAAGTCAGAGTTTGTAAAACTAGAGACCATTTTAAGCAAACAACTGGCATTTTTCCGAGTAAAAATAGGGGTTTTTGCGTTTATCATCTAACTTTTGCATTAGACACCCTAAATTTGCATTTTTTGCATACGTCCTTGGTACCAACACGCAGCAAATTTACTCCTCTATCGAGTCTCCGGTTTTGTTTGACAAAATTTAGAAAAAAAACTTGGCAAGATTTCGATCAAATCAACAATGCGAAGAAATTTCTTCGAAAATCTGCACAGAAATTAGTTCTGGTTTTGAAATTTTAACTGCTTTATGGGCAAGTGATGGCTCATTCGAAAGCCCTTCATGTGAGGAATATTTTGGCAAAAAGCATGCAGAAGCCGAAAGTGAAAAAACCTGGTCAGCAGCATGAAACAAAAAAGGTGTCTCAAATCAACCATTTTCGATAATTTTTTGTTTGGCGCCAATTTCCCTAATACACTAAGATTCAAATTTTGAAAGGGTGTGAGCGTCGGGTTAAACAATTTCAGCGGGTCAAAAAATTCAAAATATTTTAAACTTTGGTCAGCGCCGAGCCCCGCCCCGGCGCTGTTTTTCCCGGGTCAGCGCCGGAAAATTTCCAAATTAATTTTTTCGAGAACAGACAATTTCCAAAAAAATTTCATAGAAAACCGTAAACCTCCACAAGTAAAACTTACACAATCCACAAGGTAGACTTTTTGCAAAACTTCGATTGGGCGCATCAGAATTCCAGTCCGATGGGCTTAATCGCTTAGAATTTCAGGTTATGGTGGTTTTTAGATATTGAACAATTTTAAATATCTATATTTGACACGGAACGCACGAAAAATACGGTCCGTGTTGAAAAATTATCAACCTGCGTTCTATGTTTTCACAATATTCTTTCAAATGTTTTTTTTACATAATTGCTGTCTATAGAATTGGGCGTGGAATCTAATTGAAAGCGGCACTCAGAAAAATAAATTTTATTTGCTAGCTAAAAAAATCATAACTAAAAAAACATAACGAAATGAAGTGTTAAGGGCCCAATTAAATATCAGGGACAGTTCTAGGAAATATTCCAATCTTTGGAAAAAATTTGAATTTTTTGGTCTTGCCACGAAAATTCCTATTCGCGATTTTTACCAATATGAAACGCCGTGATAATAATAAACACTCGCTATAGTATAAATCTCGCTATAATATACACCTACACCGGTGACGAGGGTGTATATTATAGCGAGAGTCGACTGTACATTAAAAATGTCCGGTTCGGTGCCCGGTGCCGAAATTTCATAGATTGGTGCCCGGTGCCGAAATTTTGGAGGTCGGTGCCCGGTGCGGTGCCGGTACCGATATTCAAAATTTAAAGCATTGCTAGAAACAATAAACCACTTCTAGATGGCTTCTACCTACGAAAAAGAACAAATTTTATTTAAAAAACCCCACCGTAACCTGAAAAGCCATATTTTGGCGCTACTGTAATAGTCCCTTTTCGGGAGTAATAGGACTTTTTAGGGACTATTTTTTGTCCCGATTTGCCCCAAAAACGGGCGAAAATCTCATCCCTGCTGTACATTAAATTCAAATTTTAAACGCATATGAATGTTTTCCACGTTTTTAGAGTAAAAAGCTGTACTGCAAATTCGAAAATCCGATATTGTCATTTTTGCTCAACGGCGATGACCATGGCACGGCTTTTCGAAATGACCACTAGGTGAATTTTCTCCAAATTTCGTGGTGTAGTAGAAAAAGCATTAGATTATGCTATCTTTATATCTGAGGTTCAAATGCGCCTAGCGACAGCACCTTTATTTTGACTGACATACGACTTGATACAAACTGTGACCATACCTGCACGCTCGAAAAAATCGGCGCCGGGCCGGGCGCCGGGGCTTTCAAGAATGGACGCCGGGCGCCGCCACTTTAAATTCAGCGCCGAGCGCCGGATCGGCGCCGGTGCCCCTCCAAAATTTGCGTTGGCGCCGGCGCTAAAAAATAAAAATTTGAAAAATGGCGCCGGCGCTTCAAAAGAGGCGGCGCCGGGGTTTATGATATGTGTTAAACTTAAAATTTTTTGTTTTATTGCTATCACGATATAAGAAAAATACTAAAAAAGCTTTAAAATGTTAACAAAATATTAAAAAAAATGCAGTACTGCGGTGGTTTTTCGGAGCTGAGCGCCGGCGCCGCTACGAATAGGACGCCGGGCACCGGCGCCCAAAAATGGTGAAATTTTGCCTGGCGCCGGCGCCCGTGTTTTATGACTGTGACTTGGTACATCAACTTGATACATTTTTAGATCCTATACTCATTCCTTCCGAATTATTTTTTTTTAACTTCCCAAACACCCTATATCCACCTAAATGGCCTCAGAAGCTCAAAAAACATTTTTTGGGTTCTAGTCTATAAAAAAATTGAGTTTTGGGCATTTTGAAATTTCGACTATTTGCCTGTTTTACCGTGTTCTTCAACATGTGAATTGGCAATAAGAGCCTCTAAATGCATTTTCAATCAAGAGTCTTGCTCGGAATTATGTCTAAGGTAAGTGAGTGCGCGCATTTCTAACCAACCAAGCGCCCTTCGGGGGCGCAGCGTGATTGGAGTTGAGATGCGCACACCCACATACTTTAGACACAAATCACTCGAAAGTGACTCTGGATGCATGAAAAATATATACATAGCAAAGCTTTTTATGCGGTGGCCGCAGTATTCAAAACTATGTTTGACATCTTGCTTTTTTACATAAAATTAACTTCTTTCGGTTCCATTTCCAACCCAATATTATTAGGAAATTAGGGTATAATAAAAGTGTACCAAGTCGATAGTGTATTAAGTTGACGTATATAGTCACAACTGGAATGAAGTTGGTGTTATACCGGTTGTGCGTAATTAGTGCGCCGTAATTAGTGCGCCGGTAATTAGTGCGCCAGAATGGCTGTAGATTGATTCATCTTCGATAAGTTCATCGTTGAACAATTTAATCGTCGGTAAATTGATCCGGTAAGTATATCCAGCAATGAATTCATCCTCCGCTAAGTTCATCCTTTAAATCTCCGAGGTTACAGGTTCAAATCCGATGGGTGCAGACTTTTTTCTTTGCTATTTATGCCAGTAAAATAATATCTAGGGATTAATTAACCTCAGGATGAGTAGGAAAACCACTTGTATCCACCCTGGAAGGGTATACCTCTGTTACAACCTGAAAATTTTAGATTTAGCTAAAAGGTGTGAAAAACCATGGTACCTACTCAAAAGCATGGTTCAACAGTGTTTGATAATTCCAAGAAAGTGATTTTACAAACATATACCCCGGTACAGAGTTAGGTAGTCCCTCAGTTGCCTGGAGGGTGCTATATCCATCAGGCAATTGAGGTAACTATTAGGTTGATCCAAAAGTTGTGAGACTCACCGCGTGAATTTTTTTTCGATTTTTTCCATTTAAAAGACTTAGAGCTTATTTATTTACACATCTTAATCATTTTTAGACAAATGAAATTTTTTGGTATAAAAATGTTGAATAATTTTTTTTAACTTGGTCCCCCAGGCTGATTTTTTTCATTTATTTTTAATCAGCTTGGAAGACCAAGGTGAAAAAATTTTTCAACATTTTTATACCAAAAAAAATTTTGTTGTCTAAAAATGATTAAAATGTGTAAACAAATAAATTCTAAGTCTTTTGAACGAAAAAAAATTTACGCGGTTAGTCTCACAACTTTTGGATCAATCTAATACTAGGTGGCCACCCCAAACCACTAGGTGGCCAACCCAAACAACTAGGGAGCAACCAGGGTGGTATGCTTGACGATTACCTCAGCCATCAGCCTTAGCCGGTTGATGGCTGAGTGGAGACTCAGTCGGCTGAAGTCACCACCCTGGTAGCAACCCCAAACCACTGGGTAAAATCAGGTACCCCTATCTAAGTACCATCACTTGAGCACTAGTACCTGGACACTTTAATATCACCTTGTCAGTACCTTAAAGTTGAGTTGCCGCAAAGCTGACGCCAAAACTGCGATGAGAACATGTGTTTTGATGCTGATTGTTGATAAAAGTTAGTTTGTGTTACTAACATTGCTTGGGATAATAACCTGACGGTTGAGGTACCCTCTACGGTTAAGGATGCCAACTAGGTGCTTGCGGCACCATCCAAGAGGACAGGGTTCCCTTCCAGTTATGGTTACGATTCTGAATTCTTCTAGAGACATTCTGGCGCACTAATTACCGGCGCACTAATTACGGCGCACTAATTACCGGCGCACTAATTACGGCGCACTAATTACGCATAACCGTTATACCCTTTATTTTTTGTATATTGTTAATACTAGGGGCTAAATTTAACGAGAAACACGACTTTTAACTTTAAAAGTGCATTTCATATAGCAAAATATCAAATTTCTTCCAGCTGTTTTACCTCTGAGCGAAAATGATCAAAAAAATTGGTAGACTTAGCATTTTAAAGAGATTTTAAAGTAATCATGCTGATTTATAAAATATTTTCAGACAGCCAATAACCTTCTCAATACCTAATGAATAATTCACTGTCCACCAAACTGGAAGACTATTTCACTCAGGCGGCTAAAAACGCCATTATTCTCACTCCACCCGAAGTTGTGGCTGAGTTTTGTACGGAACAATATGGACATATAAGACCCGGCAGAAAGGACGCCCGCTATTTGCGTCAAAACTTGATAGAAAGACAAGTGTGCATGGATCTGAATGAAGGGTACGAGCCGAGAGAAGTGGAGGGATCTGCTTCTGAATTAATGATGAATGCGATAGGCAGGTCCTTCAAGGACAAAGCGATAGAGCAGACCATGAAATGGATCATAAAAACAACCGAGTCGCAAGACAAAAGTGTTAAAGAGGTAGGTGGAAGGAGTTCTAAAGTCTTTGAAACAAATTAAATACAGTCCAATGCCGGTATACGCCGCCCCAGCTATCAGTGAAATTGAATCAGTAACATTTCACACGCAGAAATAGACCAGACATAAAAAAGCACATAGTCTCGAGTCTTTCACTTGTCTCCTTCAAATATTATCCTCATACCAATAAGTCATAGGCATAACACGAGTCCGACACCCACAGTGACAGTTTGATACCACTGAAAAATTGGTTAAAGCACCTAAATAAATTTATTCAGCAAAGTTTACAACTAAAAAAAGAAGAACCCTATAAAAATTCTAGGAATGAATTTGAGCAATCTTATCTAGTAACTTTTCTCTTGACACAGGACTATTAATTGCATTGAGAATAGTTAGAGCTGCTTCGAAGTCGTTAGGCTTGGTCTTCTCATTCCTCTGACGAAGAAATTTCCACGTCTTCGAGGGCACCTAAATATAATCCTAAATACGATATACCAACTTCAAAGTAACATTTTCTGCGTTTACATTAAAAAAATTTACATCATATATACATTCAATAATTTTGTTGTCACGCTTTTTAAGCTGATCTGTCACGGTGATTTTCCCCAGTGGCACATTCATTCCTAATATGTACAGATTTCCGACCTCACCCTGTATGACAAGCTTGACGTCGATGCTGCATTTCTCAGGCGGCTTCCATTTCAACAATTGTTGGCAGGGACCAGGCATGTACGGCTGAAACAATGCACTAATTTAAACAAAAAGTTGTGGCATAAAACATACCAGAACCTCGGGCTGAAAAATTAACCCATCGATCTCATGACCAATACTGTTAAGAAATTTCTCTTCAAAGAATTTGCTGGTTGCCCCAATCAAATAGAAGTCCTTCCTCCTGATACTCATCGGCTCGCTGTCGCGACGAATAGCACCCCGTTTCATAGCTTCGATTCTTGGATCAATCAATTCCTCTTTGATGATGTCGAAACGCTTCGAAAAATTCTTCTTGCTCACATCTTTGCCCTAAAATAAATGCAATGCTACGGGAGCAGTGAATATTTACCTACCTCGAAAGAGATGATGTCGTAGATAAGGAGACGCGGAACACATTTTTTTACACTATCTTTTTGGACTTCTTCTATTATCATCTCAGCATCTACAAGCGTCTTGGTAATTTGCCTCTCATGGACGCGATGCGGAAACAGAAGATTCGAAATTTTGAAGACATTAAAGTCGCGATCGAAGGCATACACCTGTTCGCTGTCCATCAGGATTAGGTATCTGAAAAAGAGTTTTGCTGACAGTAAAGATAAGAAGTCCAGGCCCTACCTCACCCCATCAGCTTTCCAAGATACCATATATGTTTGGGTTGTCAAGTAACTTAGATTACTACTGCCGGGAGCATCTCTGAGCAAGACTGCTTGAGTGCCAGGAAAGCCCTCTCCACGATATCCACAGAAACATCGCACCTAGAAGCAAAATAAAACTAGTGCCACGATACCAAACCAAAATAACCATTTTCTTGCAATTGCTTTCGCAAATATACATCCTTGACATAGACAACATCTTTGACAGCGCCATTCAAAAATTCAGGCAGAGAGCTGACTTCATCCAGAGCTTCTGACAGGATTGTCTGGATCACACCATTGGAACTATGAGGAGAAGTGGGATTGGAACACAATTCTTTATCAATGGGCAAACATTCAGTTGGAACTGGCTTCTCAATGACTTCAGTTGCAACAATAGCAGTGCCTTCCCATGAAGGAATACCAGGAGACTAAATCAGAAGATTTGAAAAATGCACACTTTTAAAACAGCTAACCATTAGCATCATAAGGGTGTCTTCATCACCGTAACCTAAAGCTTGGTAGATTGTACTAATGCCTCCTGCTCAAAATAACAGCATACCATCGTCTGAGTAGCGCGAGCAAAGCTCATCAAGAAAAGTTTGCTTATAGATTCCTTCTGGCCTAGCTTGAGTGAATGCTTGCACTGCCGTATCCACAGAAAAACCACATGCTTCCACTAAGTAAGCTACAATCAGGAAACCAGTTAGATTGAATCCATAGGTGCAATGCACGGCAATCACATCACCCGGATTCTCCTGCAAGTTGAACAAAATCTCTAGGTAGAACTGAGTTTCAGATCACCAACCTCCAAAAAACTTCTTGAAGATTGTATGAAAGTTGAAGTTTCTTGTACATTTGGGAATCTCTCTTCTTGCAGCGGTAGCTTTTCATATGCACATCCATTCCTAACTATCTTAAAAAAAATGTGTGACATAGTGATTGCCAAACTAAAATTCGACCACCTCACGCTTTTCATAAAGTTTGCCCGATGTAAGATCCCACAACATGCCAATTCTAGCATCTTTGACGGCATTTTCCAGAGGGCGCTGAAAGACGTATTGCGGATGGAATTGAAGCTGATCCTCTATTACTTCATCGAATTTGCTGCAGAGCGGTGTTTTCATGGGCAAGAATTTTTGTGCTACTACCTAAAAAAGAATGACTGAGAGAGCACAATATTTTGAAAAAACAAACCTTTCCAATCATCGGGCAATTTTTCCATTTTGGAGGAAGCTGCCTATTTAGGTCACTCATCTGAAAAACAGCAAAACAATAAATAAGTCAGATTATTTTGAATGCAGCCACTGAAAAGGATGACAGGTAGTTTAATCATTGGATGAAGATTAGAATCAACAAAACTGTTTTGAAATCTTTTTAGCTGAATATTCATATAATAGTGGCTTTAAAGGAGCATGTTTAAACGTAAACGTTTACGCAGTCAAATTCAAATGTTGATACCGTATTTCAAGTTATTTTTTGGATGCCCAAAAATCGGAAAAATTTGAGGTCGATCTCGAGATTTTGGGTGAAAATTTAAAACCGAAAAAGCGGAATCGGTAGAGCTCGTGGGAGTTAAGAAAATGCATAAAACAGTTTTGCAAAAATTTCACTCTGGGCTGAGATATAGGTCCTCAAGGTTGAGGGGGGAGTTATTAGAGCAGGGGGAGCTATTAGAGGTGATACGGTATTTGAATTCGCGGGGTCCAATCCTACAAATGGAATTATGGCACGAAATGTTTTTTTCAAATAAACATTTTTTGCTTTTCAAGCAAATTTTTTTCTTTGGCCTGCTATTTTCGAAACCAAGTCACTCGTTTTGGTGTAGAATCTATGGCTTGTTCCGGTTTTATGTTTTATTTACAGGTTACTTAGTTGCAAGGATTTGTAAGAAGCGCTTTCATATTGCGATGTTTAGCTGATGTTACGCGGATTTGCATTAGATAAGTTTAATGTTATGTAAATGTTTAATGGCGGCTTGAGTCGGCCTTGTTGACCATCACCATTGTTTTAACCACCGCCAGCGGTAGCGCGCTAGTGATCTTATTTTTTTTGATCTACCGAAATTCCGTTGCTACTCATTATCGCAAAACTCATTTGCGCAAATTTTTAAAGTTACAGGTTCGAATCCCGGTGGTAGCAGAAATTATTTTTCTTCACTGGAATAACTTTGAAGGTATCATATCCTATTCAGAATCGTGGGTACTTTTATAGTTCCCCCCATACTCGGATTTTTTGAAAAGTGACCCAAAATCACCTCTCGAACTCATTTTTTTTGCACAACAAGGTCCGAGAAGCATTTCTAAACACTTTCTGAATAAAAAAAGTAAAATTTTACCAAAAAAATTTGTCACCCACCCTCGGGGTAGTTGGTCTTTTTAGGGTATTTTTCACCAATTTTTAGCCTTTTTCAAGTCAAATGAAGGTAAAAATGATAGATTTTGAACAAATTTTACTTTCTGGGGCCTACCGCATAAATAAACTCTGGTATGCATATGTTTTTTGCATCCAGAGTCATTTTCGAGTGATTTGTGTCTCAGGTATGTGTGTGTGCGCATCTCAACCCCAAGCAACCAAGCCCCCTGCGCCCCGAAGGGGTTGGTTAGAGATGCGCGCACTCACTTACCTTAGACATGATTCCGAGCAAGACTCTTGATCAAAATGCATTCAGAGACTATTTTTGCCCAGCTCCAGCAAGAAAATGTGATAAACCACCCAAAAGTGACCCTAAAAAACCCTAAAAAGACCATCTTTGCCTGAGGGGTGGGAGGCAATTTTTGACAAACTTTCAATTTTTTTATTCAGAAAGTGTTTAGAAATGCTTCTCAGACCTTGTTGTGCAGAACAAATGAGTTCGAGAGGTGATTTGGGTCACTTTTCAAAAAATCCGAGTATGGGGGGGGGGGAACTTTAAAAGTACCGAATCGTGTCCTGAACACGATTTGAAATAGAAACCCCAGTCCTGGAGTAGTCCTGTAAGGCCACGTATCCAATTAGTAGTTTCTTCTCTCACTCCCACTATGCCTTTCACTCTCACTCTCAGTGTTGTACCCAATAGGAAAAATTTGCCTCTCAGTCTTATATTCACTTTCGGTGTATTCAATGACTGTTTTTGACTCTCACTTTCAGTAAAAATTTTGCTGTAATTTTAATTTTTTAGTCTTAACCGACCAAACCAAGTGGTCGTCCACTTGTAGCAAAAACCTGTAGCAAAAACTTTTTTTACTTTTTCGGGCCTTAAAACTTGTTTTCTGGACTAATTCAGGCATGCTGAAAATGGTTTGATAGTGGTAAAATACCGTTTTGTAGGGTATTTCTTGAGTTTTGGTAAAATCCAGTTTGGGTAAAATCAATTATTGCCGAATACTCAAAAAATACTCGACGAAACGGCATTTCACCAGTATCAAACCATCTTCAGCATGCCTGAATTAGTCCAAAAAACAAGTTTTGGAACATAAAAAACGTAAATTTTTTTGATCTAAGTGGACGACCACTTGGTTTAGTTGATGCATGGATTATTCAGTGGAACAAGTGGTGCAACTGAAGTTGGATCATAGAAAAAAATTTTAAAAATTTAAAAGTTCTCTACAAGATGAAAATGTTACTACCCAGGAGTTTTACCTGAGTTCTTCAACCTGGGTACGACCACCTGGGTATAACAAAACCAAGTGGTCGTCCATTTGGATCAAAATATTTTTACGTTTTTCATGGTCCAAAACCTTTTTCTGGATTGATTTAGGCATGCGAAATTTGTTTGTCTGCTCAGAATAATCCACAAAAGTTGAGGTCGACTACTTTGGAGTGGGTAACTACCCACGGTATTGATATTCCAGTGGTTCAATCAGCATTTTGGTCCTAACAAACCGTGTTCAGGACACGATTCTGGATAGGGTACATTGATTTTTTAATAATTTCAGCTTAAATTTAAAATATCGGATTCTGGAGGTGAATGCCTATTCAAAAGAAGTACCAGGTGGACCTCCTATCCAACCTGAGGTTTACTGGTCTTATGAAAATCTATTTATGGTTGTTATTCAAGAAAAATAATTTCTGCTACCACCTGGATTTGAACCTGTAACTTTAAAAAATTTGCGCAAATGAGTTTTGCGCAAATGAGTTTGCGCAAATGAGTTTCGCGCAAATGAGTAGTAATCCAAAATTCATTGAAAAATCTGATAGATAGCACCTAAGACGTTGACATGTGGGTGAGTAAGCCAAACGGAGACAACAGAACTTAGTAAGATCCATTTCGAAGAAAGATCCACAAATATGAGTTTACTTTAGAAACCTAATCTTGTTGTAGTGTGCCTTGTTCACCACTGTCACAAGTAGGGCCGATGATTTGCCAAAATGCGGTTGTGCGATGCGACTTTTTGGGGGAAATCAAATGTGGCTGCGGTTATTCTTACGTTGTTGGCAAGTTTCCACTAGCCCAAAAAGCTACCGAAGCCGTCTCTTTAACTACACGATCGAGCGGCGCGACGCTATTATAGCGGTATGTATGTGCGTTAACACGCATTTGAGCCCTTTGGATTTGAGCCCCCGCATTTGAGCCCCCGCATTCGAGCCCCCGCTTTTAAGCCCCCGCTTTTGAGCCCCATAGCAAAAGCCGACATTTGAATCACCGTCAAAATTTTACTTCGTAGCTCATTTAATCTTACCCAGCAGCTCATTTATTGGTGTACGCGCTCACTGGTACGAGTTAACCAATTTACTCGTTCATCCATTTTGCCATTTGCCACATAAAGCGTGAAGCGAATCTGAGGGCCTTGGCGCGTCAGTATCAACCCGAGGGGGATAAAGTTCTTGCGAGCTGTACAGCATCAGCTGGCAAAGTTCCCGTTTGTGCGCCAAGTTGAAGGAGATGAATCTGAAGAGAATGAAAATGACGCTAATTGAATTTGTTGTTTGTTATAGTGTTTCATTTAAATTGTTGAATGTTATCAATAAATTGCTTGCATATGTAATACTAGATTTGTTCTGTCGTTCTGTTGAAAATCAGATCTTGAACAAAGTGTGAAACTTGACTTTAAGGAGAATGCCCGTGCGTTTCAAAAAGTTAAGGCGGGACCAGCAATTTTTTTGAATCGTTCTATTTTTCACTCGTTTTGCGTCAAATCTAATATTAATGACCCTACACTACTTTTAAAAACTAGGCAGAAAACTTAAAAAATCTGAATGCGTATGCATGTAAAACTTGATCGAGAAAGAAAAAAAGTGCTGGTCCCGCCTTTTCGCCGTGTCGGGCACGGGCATGCCCCTTTAAGTAAAACATTTGTAAAAGTAATTTAACGGGGTCCCAACTGTCTACTGTTGCCATATTTTACGCTTCCTCAAGAATGAAAAGACACTACAAAAACAACATGTTATCTTTATTTCAACAGCAAACTGGAATGAACTGAAGAACAAAAATAACAATTTCCACCGAATACTAACATTGCCGGATTATCTAAATTTCTAACATGTTGTTTTCTTCCTCTGAACTTTCTTCGCCACTTTCTCCGAATCCCTCTTTCTCATCTTGAGCTGGTTCGACCGTTCATTGTATCCCATTAGATAGCCAGTCTGAAGAAGAAATTTGGCAAGTTTTTGATCAAAACCGCCATCATCAGCATGTCTATCGGCTGACTTCGTTCTCGTTAACCACTACCTTCGGTTCGGTCTTGGTCTCATTGGATTTGTTGAAGTCGGGCAACTTATGAAATTGTGGATCTGGCTTGCATTCCTCCTTCCGTGTGTTTTGGCTGACTTCGTTATTGTTGACTACTCCTTTCAACAGTTCCCGAAGCGTGCCCCTGATCTAAACAAAGCTGCAAAACAAAATATACCTCAAAAAATATGTTGACTAACCCTTTGAGCTAGTTTGTTTGTAGCAGCAACAATAATGATTTCAGTACATAGTCTTTCACCACGACACCTTGCAACACGATATGCAAATAGCAATTGACTTTCCACAGTCAGATTGTGCTTTGGCAAACACGTTACTTCCTGGAAAAGAAACTAAACTAACCTGATCAACAATCTAATGCGTACCTTTGAGACAGAGATGAATAGGCTTTTCCTAAACCGGCCACAGCTTTGTAAGACCCAGTGCAAATGACAAATGACAAGACGGGCCTCTTGGAAACTCCTGCTACGCGTTTTGATTCGATTCCTTCCATCTAAGTAGATAAATATTTCACGTGATATATTTAAAGTAAGCTCCGAAATAGTAACCTCACTTCGCTTCTTTGGCTGACAAAAATGGTTGTAGTTAGGTTCTTCATCTTCATTTACAGCCATTTTCTTGCTTCCTATTCGCTGGTTGTAAGAAAAAACTATAGCAGGCGTCTTAAAACAGGCAAATAAAACGAGCTTGACCGCTTCAAGTCATGTTAAATTACTTTTACAAATTGTTTTACTTAAAAGGTTAGAGTCGAAGGTTAGAGTCGACATTTGGGGGTCGACAGTTGGGAGGGTCGACAGTTAGGGGTCGACAGTTGGAGGGTCGACAGTTGGGGTCGACAGTTGGGAGGGTCGACAGTTGGGGGTCGACAGTCAGTTTGGTCGACAGTTGGTTTTTACCATTGGTTTTCCGAATTCGGTTGTAAAATTTTTGTGTTGCGGTTGCGCGGTTATTCCAAAATGAGAAATGCGGTTGCGACTAAATGACACAAATTTGGTGCAGTTGCGCGGTTATTCAGCCCTAGTCACAAGCTTCAATGTGATCAAGTGATTCTTCAACAGTTGTTCTTTTAGTTTTGTCTCCTTCAGTTTGACAGAGTTAGACAGGATAAATAGTTGTACCTAGGCATAACCCCGCCTAAGTTTCCGAAAAAGCTATTTTAGCATTTGCAAAAAATGGCGAAACATCTCTTCACAAAAAGACTAAAAAAACATTTTTGTGCAATTATAAGAACGTGTGCAAACAATTTTCATGAACATTTTCGGAGTAAAGATACGCATTTGAATTTGCGAAACTCTCATTCCTGTCAGCAAGTATGGTCATTTAAAATAAAACAAAAACAAACGGCCTACCCTTTTGCGAAATAAAGTATACTTGCTACGAGAGTAAGACTTTCCCGAGCAAACTATCAGTAGTTTAGGTAGGGTAGCACTTAAATCTAGTACCAAAATACTTTTTTTTAGTACCAAAATTTAACATGCATAGAAAAACTCTTTGTAAAGTTAAGATTTTTTCCTTGACACATGAACGTGTAGCCCTGAATCTCAGCTTTCTAACTAGACTTTAATTTCTGTAAAGATTTCAACGATATGAAGATTTTGAGCTTTGTATGAAGTAACTTTTTCGACCAAGCTCCTCTATTCAGACCCCTAAATCTCAACTTTTTAAATTTTTTCACTGAAAAAATATCTTGTTGAGTAGCTGAGGTTCAGGGCTACACGATAGTTAAAAATTTTTAAAAGTTTACCAACAAAGTGAGGAGAAAAAGAGAAAAGTTAAAAAAATGAAAATTTTGGTACTAGAATTAAGTATTTTGGTACTAGAAAAAGTACCACCCGTTTAGGTAACTCACAACGCAGAATTTGTGACTACTCAAAGTGCCTTGCCCAAAATAGCCTACTCAGTCTACGACTATGAAGACAGGTTGGACCATGGAGTCAGCTTAACAGTCCAGAAGTTTGATGACATCATATTTCTATCCGAATCAAATATCACACAGTCGAGCAGTGGACCACGATTCCAGGAAGACGATTATGCCAGAAAAGTGCGCCATTGGAACCAAAAGTTTGCTCAGTATATATGCAGTGACAAAACAGCGCTTAGTTATTTAAATATATATTTGAGGTGAACATTTTAAACTGGACTTTCAGGGAGACCAGGGCACTTCTATGCCTATGAATGTTGGCAAAGTTAAGTCCATGGTAGTGAGCCAAGTGTGTGCCGAAAGGTCTTCCTTTTCTGTCATTTACAGATCGGAAATCGACTGTTTTGATGCAGGTTCGACTTTTTTTGCAAAATTTTTATATTCGATCACGGATTTCAATTTGTTTAAAAATAGTTTTAGCAGCAAATCTATCACGCTGAATACGAATCCGGTGTTAAAACTAAGGATTTCATAATCGAAAAAAAAAAGTTATACGAAAGTCGTCACCCAACTTATATATTATTTTTGCATACGGTATTTTTTCTATCAAATCCCCCGGAAAGTTTTGATTCAACCCCCCTTGGAGGGGGGAGTTATTGGCGAGTAAATGATCATTATTCAAGGGAATTTTTTCTTGTCTAGAAACGTGAAATTTTTTTTGACTTCCTCTTTTTCTTTCAATGTGTTTTTTACAAAAAAAATCATAAAAAGACGCAATTAGAAAACACTTGTTTTTGAGGTCATCTTGAATTAGGTGTACCAGGCATAGAAAGATCTTGCCTATAAAGTTATCGTCAAATTGTTTGAGGACTATTACTGATTATCATAAAAAATACAGTTGACTGTTTAAAAAGTGCAAGAAAAGCTTTTATTTTTAATTAGGTTGAAAGTGGTGAAAAGAATGAATTTGATTCTCAAAATATCCAAAATAATTCGGCATTCCAAAGATCGGGTATATTCAAATTGGGCTTGCAAAATCAAATTGAGAAAAAGGACATGACCCCTCAAATAACCACTTTTTTTCACCGAAAGGGGGCATTTTTCCGTTTTTTCCATTTGATTTCGGCCTAATTAAAACAAGCCCAACAAACAAACAAATTGAAACAATGACGATTGAGACAAAATAATCGTTCTTATTCAGCAAACATTTACCAAATAAGACCAATGATTTTGTCTCAATCGTCATTGTCTCAATTTGAATTTTCCCAAGCTGTCGCTTACCTATTTTCCGCATTCAAAAATTCAAACGATTTACTCTTTACAAAAATGGATTCTAGATGGTGACGACGTTGTGGCACTCAGAACTCAATTTGACTCCATTGGAAATGGAAATATTTCTACCGGAAAGCCTTCCGCTGGCTGCTGCAGGCCTATCTAGCCAGTGCCAAATTTATAGTTGTGGGAATCAGAAATAACCAAGGTTTTGTTCATATAGTTCAAAGCTTACACCAGAAGATTTGCTGCAACACACTAAGGGTCTGAAACTGGCTCCATGTTTGTCCTTCCTACATTCCTTTCTAGCTAGTGTCAAACGCAAAATGGCCACACTAGACAATGGTGTTATTCTGCTGGTTAGACGACTACCAAATCTTCTCTTTTTTCTTTCGCAATTATTGAGGAGGACAGTGATGAATTTGAATATTATGATTTTGTCTCTGAAGAATTCAACGGTCTTTGTTCGTAATTTTTACGCAATTGTTCATTTCTAAGAATAAATTGGGTTCTTTTTTGTTGCCTGAAACAAACGAATAATAACAGGCTCAAATTAAAAATGGACAAAGCTTTCCGTCCTACAAAAAGACTATTTTGCTTCCAAATGACTTTTTTCGCTACTAATTTGCAACAATTTTGTTCATACTTTTACCTTTTGTAGTACATTTTTTAAAGGTGATGTAATAAATGATACTTTTGCAGAGCCGCAGAGCTACATGATGATGTTAAGCTTTTTAAAAAAATTGGAAATTTTGAATCTAATGACGCAAAACAAAAATTTGCTAAAAAATAAAAAGAATGCATGTGGAAATAATATTTGCAACAAATAGAAGTATTTTTGCAGCGAAAAAAGTTTTTTGTAGCAAAAAAAGTTTTTTCGCAGCACGAAAAAGCATTGCCCGTTAAAAACACACATTAAAATATGCAAAGTTTTACAAAAAAAATTGAATAGCATCGAGGTATCAACTTGATTTATGTGATGCCTGGGGACGCATCCGACTCGCCAACGGCAAAAACTCGCCAACAAAAATTTGATTTAACTGCCCCCCCCCCCTTCAGACCGGCCATAGGGAGCCATTTAATCGAATTTTTCGTTGGCGAGTCTTTCGTTGACGAGTTGGTTGCATCCCGATGTCTGAAAGTGGGAGAACAATCAAATTTAATATAGAAAGTGTAATTTAACATAAACTAGTTTTCATCAATTGTTTTCTGAACGTATCAGGCCGATTGAGACCCCACAAGAAACCAGAACGGATAGATGTACACGCTGGTCAACTTTTTTCAAAGTATGAGAAAATTACGAAAATAGCTGGTTAAAAACACACATTATTAAAAAAAAATTCTGGCTCTTTAAAATACTGAAACGCATATAACGTCCATTCACTGTAAGGCATCGCTCGAGTCGGCTTTTGTAGTCATCGATTGCGCCACGAACAACAAAGTTGGCCACATTTTTCCAGCCTCGATGAACCATTCGACCGCTTGGGCCTTTTCTTCCGCAGTATACGACATAGCTAAAAGAAAAAATTAGGCTAAAACAAAAACGTCTTTTTCACAATTTCGAAAACAAGATTTTTGAGCAAGTTTGATGTCCTAACGTGTCATCTTTCGAATAAAAAAAAATTGGTAAAATACCGCGAATTTAAAAAGTTACGGCCAAAAACAACTTTGGATACAAATTTGCGCCAACCTGTATAACTTCTGTTATTTTTGGGAATTTCGCGACTGTCTTTTTTTTTTTTTTTTCTTTCTGGCATTCTAAAATACTTTTATTTTTATTTTGGGAAAGGTCAGCAAATAGATTTTGTGATTTTTAGGCTTTTTGTTGTGCATTCTAATAAGCTTACCGGATAGTTATTCTTTTGGATTTACTTAAAACAGTTAGGAAAAAACAACATTTTCATGTACTTCGAAATTCGGCGCTAGTAGCGAATCGCCTCCCCCCTCACCCCCAAGAATCCGACCTTTCAAAACTGCTGTGACTACCCTTCCAAACAACAAGTTTAGGCTTAGCTCCTAGGCTTGGGGTAGGCCAGCGTACGGAAGTTGTGACTAATAAAGAGTTTGCGCACATTGCGCACTAATAAAGAGTTTGCGGGGCATAAATTTGGGTACTTTTTACTTAAGTAAAAAAGGTGAAAAATCGTTGGGGGGGGGGTATTCGCTACTAGCGTCGAAAATTCTAATCAATATGTCAGTTTAAAAACAACTTTTATAGAAATTCAGAGCATTGCAATTTTCTCTTCCATCCCAATTTTTTAGAAGGATTCCCACGTTTTGCTGTCAAAAAGTTCAAGCACAACTCCACGGACAAATTTTATTGCCTTTCTCGGTAGCACTAAAGCAGGTTGCAAACAATTCCTTGAGTGACGCAGAAAAATATCCAGTTCTGCTTTTAATTTACAGCCATATAAAATCCAAAACAAGACATTAGAAATCTTCTTCGAGACTAGTTCTGATAGCAAAAAATATGCTTACTTCAACTGATAAATTTACTGTGTTTCACTTTTCTTTTGCTATTTATTTGTAAAGGCTTTGGCCCAGCAAAACTATGGAGATTATAACCAAAATAGTGTGGTTGACTATTCCAAAGGATGCCAGAACAGGGATTTGAGTAACGCGGTTAATATTGCCAGCAGTAGCAATGATGAAGAAGCACAAACAACAACGGCTAGTTCAGGAGGCACGGGCTCATTCAATAACTCATTAGCTGGAGGTCTGATTATGGTCTGTAAGTGAAGTTTGGAGTGCCTTATTATATATTTATACAATTTTGTTAACTCTTTGATTTTTAGTCAGTGGTACCAATGGAGGAGCAGATCTAGCTCGACTATTCGGCATTACACTGTAATAAATAGCATGGGAGATTTTCACATTAGCTGCAAAAATTAATTTATGCAAAATGATGTTCTTTTGTTGCTTAAATAAATGGAAATAATGAATAATGAATTTTTAATAACTAGGAGTCACTGCATAAAAAACTCTGATGTGCATACATTTTTATGCATGCAGAGTTACACTGAATAAAAAAGTTCGGCCAAATAACTTTACGTATTTATAGTTGGAGTTGTCCCACTTTAAGTTGTTTCAATTGATTAGCCTAAAAATTTTGCGGGGAGGGGGTGGAGAAATGGGGGGAGGACAGCTGCTCAATTTTTTCGCGGGGGGGGGGGGTGGCGGCGGCTGGGGATGATGAGCAAGCTGTGAGCGGGGGCAGGGGGCAGCTCAGGGGACTTGGTTGCTTGGGGTTGAGATGCGCACACCCACATACCTTAGACGCAAATCACTCGAAAGTGACTCTGGATGCATAAAAAATGTATGCATACCAGAGCCCGTATTCAGGGCGCAAATCGGCAGAAAAATAAGATACCGTATTTTCTCTAATTATAGACCCGGGTCTATAATTTTCAACCTCTCGAAAATCGGAAAATTTCGAGGTCGATCTCGAGATTTTCGGGTGCTTAACCGAAATCTATAAAGCGGAATTGGCAGAGCTCATGGAGCTAAGAAAACGCAAAGAAGATATTTTCAAAATATTTACTCTGCGCCGAGATACAGACCTTCAAAGTCGAGGGGTCTATAATTAGAGGGCTGTACGAACTTTCGTAACAAGACAATTTCGTAAGAGCGAACTTTCGTAAGAAACATTTTCGTAAGAAACATTTTCGTAACAGTGAAAATTCGTATAAAAGATTTTCGTAAGAGCGAATTTCGTAAAGAATTTCTTTCGTTAGACGAAATAATCGAATTTTTTCTCAGTTTAAAGGGGCATGTTCGTGCGCGATGAAACACAATTTTCAAAAAAAGAAAAGGCGCGAACCAGGCGTGCCAGAGATTTGAAAAGATTTAAATTTTTTATATGAATTTTAAATTTCGTCAAACCCAGCAATTGTGTGTGCAGCGAAAGGCATTAGTAATCAACTTAACCCCTATCACTCAGCCGGGTCGGGTCCCGAGGTTGAAACTGAGCTGGACCTCTCCGGAGTGTCTCGTGCTCTGAGTTTTGGATTCGCTGAGCCTTTGGTTCGGTTGTTGGTTTATGTAACGTCACTGCTTCCTGTTGGTTAGTGGTTCCTGTTGTTCCCTGGATTTCGGTTCAGGTAACCGAAATCGAAAATCTTGTTCACCTTACAGATCTACAAAAGAGCGAGAAAATTCGAGAAGAGGTGGTATGAAAATTGGATTATTACTCGTTCCGCCCTGTTCGCTATACAGAGTGTGCAGCCACGCACAGATAGAACGCCGAACCAAAGGCAAATCTAAAACTCGACAGAAAACCGAAATCGAGGGGGCGTAGGATGAAATGGCAGAATCTGCCATTTCATCCTACCGCCATCGAGGGATAACCAACCGAAGCAGTTAACCGAAAAGCAACCGAACAAAGGCTCGGCGAATCCTAAACTCAGAGCACGAGACACTCCGAAGAGGTCCAGCTCAATAGCAACTCGGGACCCAACCCCCCAACCATGGATGTCAAAACAGCTAAAAGTTAAGAAACAGCTAAAATTTGTGGCGTTTTGCTTATCTCTAAAACAGCTAAAAAACAGCTAAAATTCCAGCTAAAAATTTTAGCTGAATTTTAGCTGTCTTATAGGTTAGTTTAAAATACTCTTTCGTCTTTGATAACACTTTTTCCGTCATTTTGACGCCCATTCCTCTTTGAAAGATTTGAAGACGGCTCATTGAACACGGCTCATACCTTCTTTACTTCTTCGTGCTTTTTTTCGTGTTTACTTGTTTGGTTTCAGCAAAATCGAGTCATCTATCTGCTTGAAGCATCATGGGTAAGCCGACCAGCGTCAAGGATGTGGACCAAGCTGAAGTTGTCGAGCAGATCACCGGTTTCTTGAAGAAGAGGTTTTTTTTGCATTTTAAGAAGACCCATATTATCTGTTCATATTTAGCGGAAAGGTCAAGGTTCCAGAGTGGGCTGATGTCGTCAAGCTAGGCAAGAACAAGGATTTGGCTCCCATTGTTCCCGGCTGGTACTGTGTGCGCACTGCCAGCATTGCTCGACGTCTTTACATCAGATCGCCAGCCAGTAAGTGTTCAATTTCTGTTAGAATTTTACGGAATCTCTTAAATTTGGTTCAATGCTGGATGTGTTTAGGTATTAGAGCTTTCTGTGAGGCGTATGGATGAAACAAGCGCCGTGGAGTTGCACCCAACCACTTCTCTTTGGCTTGGGATCCGTCACCAGAAAGGTTCTGCAAACCCTGGAGGCTTCAAGTGGACTGAGAAGAGCCCTGATGGTGGTCGTAAGTTGACTAAGCAGGTAGCTAACTGTATTTTTACGTTCTAAAATTGATTAATATTTCGCTTCCAGGGCCGCAAGGATCTGGATCGCATCGCCTCTCAGTTGCGTCATATTGGTGCTGTTGAGAAAGTCGAATAAATACATCACTATGTTCTTGTTTTGCTGAATGTGTTGTTGAAATAAATATTTAGATTATATTTTTTGCTATTTAGAGAGAGTTCTGAAGAAAGTTGATGGGTGTCCCATGTGCCAACAGAACCAAGTGACCGTCCACTTTGGTCAAAATTATTTTTTACGTTTGTGTTCCAAGACCTATTTTCTGCACTAATTTGAGTATTCCAAGGACGGTTTGACAATAGCCTAATTACGTTTGCAAGATTTACAAGAACTGTGAAAATGCTGTCAAAACGTTTTTTCACTGCTGCCAAACTATTTTTAAAATGTTCGACTTATGGCGGAAAATAGGTTTTGGAACCCAAAAATCAAAAAAAAATTCATCTAAGTAGTCGACACTTGGTTTTGTTGTACATTGGGCATCCATCAAAACTGAGGTTAGTTCATAAGAAATGTTTGAATTAACGGCTGAATCTGAGTATAACCACCCCACTCGATGTGAGTACAACCATCCACTCGATATGACTATAACCACCCCACTTAAGTCTAATGTACCCCTCTACCCCCCCCCCCCTCCTCCACAATTAAAAGCTGAGGATGTTAGCTACTCGATAGTGTAAAAATTTCTTAGTTTAGTACACAAAAGTGTTTCTATTTCAATTAAAATATTGGAATTGGAATTTATACATTGAAATTTGCAGCAACAATTGCACCCAGATCAAAGAAACTCTCATCGATTCACAGAGTATTGAGTCGCTGAATTAGAAAGAGCAATAGACGTCAAAAATGACGGGAAAAAAGTGGTATCAAGGACGATAGAGTATTTTAAACTAACCTATAAAAACAGCTAAAAACAGCTAAAATACCAGCTAGAAATTTTAGCTGAATTTTAGCTGTTTTTTAGCTGTTTTGAATTTTTAAATTCTCGTTTGAATTTTAGCTGTTTCTTAACTTTTTAGCTGTTTTGACATCCATGCTGAAAACCGCGTTACGAAAAGCTTGTTACGAAAAAGTTTCTTACGAAAATTCGCTCTTACGAAATTGTCTTGTTACGAAAGTTCGTACAGCCTAATTAGAGACGAGTCTATAATTAGAGAAAATACGGTAGATTTTCGGGCCGATTTCGGAACCGATTTTGGAACAACTGTTCCATTTTGAACCGATTTTAAATTTGCTGTTTCTAGTGGGAATCGAACTTCAGAGCCTCAAATTATTGCTAGAAGCTTTAGCCACTCGGCTATTGGTGCATTACCAAGCAATTTGAGGCTATACCGTACAGTCGAACCTCGATAGTAGATACCCCCGATAATAGATACCCTTCGATAGTAGATACCCTTAGCGCATATTTGGTTTGTTTTACTTAGAATAAGGCAAATCATACCCCCAATAGTAGATACCCCTTATAATAGATACCCCCGATAATAGATACCCTCTGACTCTTACACTGACCTTTATTTTGCCCTCGATAATAGATACCTCTAACACACTCAAGTCTAAATGGAAAGCCATCTCTTTTTCAAAGTGTAATTTTGGAAATTGTTTGTTCAGATGTGCCTATTTTTTTAATTAGCGCTTATGTTTGGCTCGAAATCTCGCGATATTATTTAAATTCGTTAGTTCATTCAGGTACCCGATAGATACTTCGCAAAAAAAAAGAAAGAATAGATTTGGCGACGAAAAGGGCAATTATCGAAGGATTCAGGCAGGGCAAAGGCTACAAAAGTGCTGTCAGAAGAATTCGGGATAAAGAAAGCATCAGTGCAAAATATCATCCAAAACAAGACAGCAATTCTCGGAGCAATTGACGGTGGGACAGAAGCAAAGAGCTCGGCTTAAAGCAGGTCGGCACGAAAATTGGAGCGAGCACTCGTTCAATGGCTGAAGCAACCCGAGCTCAGAATATTCCTGTGGAGGTGATATTTTGATGGTGAGAATTATTGGTTTTTGCGTTGTCAGTCTTGGATGAACTCGCTGTAGACGTTTCAACGACTGAAGGAATCAATCCACTGCGGATATTGATGTGGACAGCGACGTTAAAATGGAAGAAGCGCCATCACTCGTCTAGAGGCTCAGCGTGCATTGCGATTGGTCCGTCAATACGTGGAAAAGAATTTTGCGAATCCCCAGCTTCTCCGTCAGAAGCGACGCCTTGGATGAAGCTTTCTGGCCAGATGGTCAAAAAAAAGGAAGCAGAGCTCTCTCAGTGATTTCTTCAAGCCGCTAACCTAATTCTTGTTTAATCGCAGTTGTTATTCTTCGTTAGTTGAATAAAGTATCACTGTTGGGTAGCATTTAAACCGATTCCACATTACCCTCGATAATGGAATACTTCTGACCCAAATTTGATTGTCTGCCTCTCGATAGTAGATACCCCAATAATAGATACCCCTCGATAGAGATACCCCTAGCCCGGTCCCGAGGGGTATCTACTATCGAGGTTCGACTGTATTTCCTCTAATTAGAGCCCATGCTTCATTAAGCGACCATGTTCTAAATAAGTGCCCATGCTGAGGAAGGTCGAAAAATAAGCGCCCATGCCTCATAGAATAAGGCGCCCATGCTTCAATAATTATTTGGGTTTGCTCCTTTGTTTTTTGACTTAAGGTGTTTTTCTAGAATAAACGGCTGAACAAAAAGGTCTATTTTTGTGCAAATTGTCGTTATTAGAGCTGCAGACTTGCCTTTTAGCGATAGTGCGATGCGATAATTTCAGGTGAGGCTAAGTGCGATGCGATATGCGATAATTCAAAAAAAATCGGGTGCGATATATCGCAGCGATATGCGATATTATCTGAAGCTGCTTTTATTTGATGAAAACCAAATTTTAACATTTTTTTATTTAATTGTTACAACAAACATCAACAACAAACAATACTCAAAATTCTCGCATTCCTCTTGAAGCCACGTTGTTATTATGAAAATCATGCAAAAATACCTGTAGCATGAGTGCTTGGGGCAGATTGTCGTTCTCCTGCTCTTGCGTCAGACGCCTCTTGGCTGGTCCAATGGCTGAAGTGACCACAAGCTTCCTGCACGAGTCCAGCATCGACTTGACTTCCGGGCGTCTTTGTGAAGGGAGTTGTTCCACCACAATTGAGCTTGTGCGCACCGCAATCAGCATGCAGTATCCACCTCTTCAAAATGCTTGAAAAATTAAATTAAATTAATTTAATTTAACAAGATTACGTTTCTCATGTTTCTCCCTCATCGCACAAAAAAGACATGTTGCACGATATTCATTATTCTAGCATTGTCCGACAATTTGACTGATATTTCGAAGTTGTGACTACCGGAAAGTGCCTCACGCAAGAACAAATTTTCGCCTCTTCCAATCAGAGTCCATGCATGCGCAGTCAAGCTAAATTCCATGAATTTTTTTGAAAATACAAAATAGTTCACCTAATGAAGCTGTCCGTCGCCCTGACCAGATGTCCGATGTGAATGAAGAGCACCACAGGCGTTCAGACGAGATTGCACCTGCTTTTTGACGGCGCCATAAACTCGAGGCATGACCCACTCCTAGTAAGATTCGATTGTGATCGGAATGTAGTGATCGCCGCCTAAAAAGAAACTGTGTCTACAACTTGTAAACAAAGAACACTCACCTTTAAATTCTCATAAGAAGACAAAGCGGTCTCGAACGTATCGATTCCAACCACGCAAATGAAGATTATACAGGCGATGAAATG